>CM064563.1:2534453-2541202 GCA_032716605.1 Paralithodes platypus
ACTTAGTAAAAATAGCATAAATAACGAAAACATACGCGGTTTATGCAAACTAAGTAAAAATATAGGGAATAAATTAATTAGGACAGAGAAGCGCAATTATGAATATTACATAGCAAAGGAATGTGTTAAAAATCCAAAGCAATTCCACAGTTACGTTAATACTAAATAAAAATATTCCAGCTGGAAGAGGACCGTTAATAAATAATGACCAGCCAGTAACAGGCGACAAACACATTGCAAATGTGCTTAATTAATATTTTGTTTTGTCTTTACTAAGGAAGATTATAACACTACTTCGGATAATACGTATCAGCACATGATATACTGTACGAAATTTGACTATAAGCAAAACCGAAGCGTCATGCAAGTTACTCCAGCAGAGAACCGTACCTAGTGATTGAAAAACTGAATATATTACACCAATATTCAGGCAACAAGGCCCAAGCCAGTAATTATAGACCAAATAGTTTAACGTCAATAATAGGAAACATTCTGGAAACAATTCTAAAAGACAAAATAGTAGATTATCAAGAATCAAACAAGTTGATCAGAGATAGCCAACATGGCTCTAGGTCCAGTAAGTCATGCCTAACAAATGTAATGGAATTCCATAATAGACTATTTACATATAATGACTTGACTAAATCATTAGATATGATATACTTAGATTTCCAAAAGGCATTCGAAAAGGTACCACAAAGAGAAGGCACAGAGTGGTGATAAATTAAGTATAATCCAATTGGGAATCAGTTTATAGTGGAGTGCTTCAGAAATCGGTCCTGGGGTCAGTTATGTTTCTTTTCTATATGAATGACATTGATATATGACTAAATAACACTATCTCAAAGATAGCCGATGACGCAAAGAGAAGACATTCAGTATTAACTGTAAATTTCAAAAATAAGCTGCAATCGGATTAAGATAAAATAGTTGAGTGGTCAGAAAAATGGCAGATGACATTCAATGTTGAAAATGTTAAGTCTTACAAATAGGTAATATTAGCAAAACAATATGAATACAAGATGAAAGGCCAACCATTAAACACAATTGCATAAGTTAAAGACCTGAGGCTTCTGATATCTGAACACGATTTGCGTTTTCTAAATTTTACCATAGATAGTAGAGATATTTGAGTTTTTGGGGTTCGTTGTTTTGTGGTGTTAGACGTTCTACGGCGATTGTGGTGATATGTTGTTTCACCGTCAATAATGGAGGCAACTATTGTCAGAGCCCGCTTTGTTTGTTTACACGCAGAAGCGACCGAGGAGGCCAGGGCGTCGGAGTAGATGAAGTGACCTTTATTCCATATTTTGTTTCATTTTTTGTTTGTTTAATATACTGTATATATCTATATATAAATCTATCTATCTATCTATTGCCTGACGCCGTGATCCCCGAAGGGGTGGCCACGAACGAACCGCCCCCATGCACCTCTGTCCCCAGTCAGTCGACGCCCCTCCCCCCAACCAGCACCACCTTCGTTCATGTACTTCCTCACTCCATCCTTCCACCTCATATTCGGTCTACCTCTCCCCCTCTGTCCCTCCACCTCGCTCTCATACACCCTCTTAGTCATTCTCTCGCTTTCCATACGTTCCATATGGCCGAACCATCTCAAGTTGTTCCTTTTCACATTTTCCAGCACATCTACCTCCACACCACACCTCCTTCTTACTTCCTCATTAGTCTGTCTATCCCTCCATGTAACTCCGCACGCACTCCTTAAGTAATTCATTTCCACTGCTCTCACTCTTGGTCTGAGTCTCTCAACCAACGTCCATGCTTCGCTTCCGTAAGTCAGTGTCAGGATTACCACACTGTCATGCAAGGACTTCTTCACTTCCATACTGACCACCCTATTTTGTTACTGCTTTTAGCGTTCCTACAACCCTCTTCCCCTGTTGTACCCTCTCCCGCACCTCTTCATCCATAGTCCCATCTTTACTCAACACACTGCCCAGATACTTAAAAGAGTTGACGATCTCCATAGCCTGACCGTTCAGCTTCACCTCACACTCTGTGACTTCACCCCTTTCGAAGACCATAACCTTGCTCTTCCCCGTATTTACCTTCAAATTCCGTTTTTTGCACACTGTTCCAAACTCATTTACCAGACCCTGCAACTCCCATTCATTATCACTCATCAGAACTGTATCATCCGCAAACAGCAGTATAGGTAGCTTCCACTCAATTCCCTCCCTTTTCAGCGATACACCAACATCCACTGCTCTTGATAGTATTTCTTTCATAACTCCATCCATATATACAGTAAACAACCACGGGGACATCACACACCCCTGTTTCAAACCAACATTCAGGTCAAAGAACTCGCTCTGCTCACTCTCCACACGTACTGCCGCCTTTGCACCCTCATACATGCTCTTCACTGCTTTCAGCAACTTGCCCTCTACTCCGTATATTCTAAGTACTTTCCACAAACCTTCTCTATCCACTCTGTCATAGGCCTTCTCCAAGTCCATAAAGGCAACATACACCTTTTGTTTCTTCTCCAGATACTTCTCCACAACACAATTCAGGGTAAAAATCTGATCTACACATCCTCTTCCCTTCCTAAAACCTCCCTGCTCGTCGCCTATCCATTTCTCCGTTCTCACTCTCACTCTCTCAATCACTACCCTACTGTATACCTTCCCTACTACGCTTAGAAGACATATTCCTCGGTGGTTACCACACACTCCTCTTTCCCCTTTGCCCTTATATAGGGGGACTATTATGCCAGTCTTCCAGTCATCGGGTGCACTCCCCTTCTCCCATGCTAGTTTGCACATTTATATATAAATATATATATATATATATATAAATATATCTTCTTATTTATATATTTAGGTTCCATAAGTTCCTTATCCTTACTGCTAAACTATATCCACCCAAACACTGAATACCAGACTAACCCTCACCTACCACCTAAAATGTATCCCTAGTGCCTAGTACATGGGATACAAGACTAATCCTTACTAACACCTACTATGTGTTCCTAGTACCTAGTTTATTCCATACCTACCACCTAATCCTTTGTTATTAACCCAAGGTCTGAGACACTCCTTCCAAAAGGTTTTACTGGGCAAATGCGACGCTCCTTTCGGTAGATAGCACATTATTTAAAAAAAAAAAAAAAAAAAAAAAAAAAAAAAAAAAAAAACAGGGCGGGTGAAATTAAAGCAATATGTGATTAGGTGGTATGACTCTTTACCACCATGGCACAAAAACACCTATACCCTCCAGAGTTAAATCTGCGATAGCGGGGTATCCTATAACTCGGTATAAATGCACTACTACTACAGGCTGATGATCTCTGATACAGCCTGATCACAACAACATACAATTACGTTAGTAAGGTATACAAGGAAAATATAGAGATCTTAATTAAATCACTGCAATGATTTAATGCAAACAAGAAGAAGGTATAATTAAAGTTACTCTAAACAATAATAAACTGTCACTCCTATATTAAAGAAAGTGAATGAAAGTCCTAAAGCATCGAGCAGGAATCTTCTGAAGAAAGTCTGATGCTACTTAAGATGATCGAATAGTATTTTGAACTGTTATATAAGGCAGGAACAAGATATGACAAGTGTAGGGACATACAGTGTTAACTGACACAGGAATAACGATAAATGCACAATAGTATTATCTCCAACAACAAAAGAAGTACTTCGTCAGGCAACTCAAAAAGCCTGCTCGGGTTGTGCAACTCAACAACAACCAAGGCTTACAATCAACGTGAATAAAAATGCTGCATACATAACATAAGAGCTTATAATTCTAATTGGGTGTCTGCTAGGCTAATAAAGTCTCGCTGGGATGTCGTAGGCTAGGAAACAATGGCTGAGCAAGCGGCTCGTAGCCTAGCGAGGTCCTTAAGACTGTGCGGCCAAATTACGTTAAATGACAGGGTGCTCTCTTGAGAGATCCAGATCGCTAGTCTCTGGTTCTCTCCTGGCGACCCTCACAAAGTCAAAGCAAAACGAGTTAGCACAGTGTTGGGTGGCAGAGGCAAAAGCCCTCACTCGCAACACAGTGCTAAACTCACAAGGTACACAGTCAGAAAGACCACCTAGGCTTCCCACGTCTCCGTTGCGATTGTACAGGTTCAACAAAACCTGTTACACATCGGAAATCACAACACAAGTAGCCTTACCCCAGTCTAGCATTAAATAGCCCAGCAGACAGCCAAGGAATAGGTAGGGAGACACCGTGAGAGTGTCGAGCCTCTACAGACAAAATTGTAACCCCTCCAAAATGCCTAACTAAACATGTAATATCTGAGAGCTTCAGCATATAATACGATGGCCGATATATGAAATCGTGCAGAACCAAAGGGGAGTTATGATATTAAATAGAGAGGAAGAATGAGAGGTAACAAGTTGAGAGGGAGAGAAAGTGCTCTATAGGTAGAAGTTGGGGACAGGTGGTAAGGGAGGTGTGAAGGGTATGCTGGTCAAGCAAGCTCTGAAGAGAGTAGCTCCTCGGGACCCCTAGGATCACACAAAGGCATGGTGGTCAGCCAATCACAGGCCGCTACATCACCAGGCAGCAGACCTGCAGAAGGCGTCAGGAGCCACCAGCCAATCAAGAGGCATGAGACGGGACGCGCGGGAGCCTACGAGCGGGGGGAAGGCAGCATATGTATACGCACGCACACACTACCACCCTACTGCCTATATGGTTCTCTCTCTCCTCAACAATATACAATGCATCTTATGTTCTACTCATGATATAAAATATAATGCATTGTCACAGGCGAAAATAAAGACCACTTCTGTACTGCCTGTGACATGACGATTCACAAGAAAGAAAGTACAACATTGTAGATAGACTGTAGCCAAATACATTGCCCCGGCGAGCGTTAGCGAGTGGCCAAACGAGCGGCTGAGCCCACGTGGCGTTCTGCCAAGCTGCAGGCGTCACACGAGAAATTTTGGTCTCCTCTGAACAAGGACATAGAGACACTAGAGTCAGTGCAACTTAACAAAGTTGATACCGTCACTGGGAAATCAATCTTATCACAAAAGATTAACATTATTATATTTGTTTTCATCGAAAAGAAGATTGCGAGGTCAATTAATTGATTGTTTCAAGATATTAAAGGGTTTTGACAAAATTAAAGGAGATTCACTACTTAAATAAAATAAATAATAATTCACCAAGTCGGGGAAATGGAATGCAATTAAAAACCATGAGGGTGAATCTCGATGGCACAAGGCACTACTTCACCTTCAGTGTGGTTAACAAGTGGAACAAATTGATATAGAAAGTTGTACAACATAATAAATTTGGCACTTTCAAAAGGAGGCTAGACATCCATTTCTAGGAACGTGGAATAATATAGGTAAAAATTAAATAAAAATAAATAATATATATACAGTATATATATATATACAGTATATACTGTATACAATGTTCATTGTCAGAAATGTAAACTATTTTAAACTTCGTTCTTGACTATGAATTTCCCAGTAGAAATATTATCATTCTGCTGGGGCCCTTGTTTTCCCAACTAAATTTCAGGCCGACTTAAGGTCGGAGAGAGTGGTGGGTGGGGAGAGAGCTTCTGCTTTGTTGTCTTTATCTTCCAATTTGTAGCAAATCCCATGTTAAAATTAAGTCCGGTCTGCCTAGCAAGGACTGCAAGGTGTGTGAAGTCTGTGTATATATGTAACTATATGTAAATCTCAGTTTGAATGACAAGATTTGAAATGTTTCCTTTGTGGAAAATGATTCAACGGATATTAATGCTGTATTTTTGCTTTAGTATTTGTCTTCAGATGACTTATATTGTAGTTGACGATTTTGTTTCAAGAATGCTTTAACATTTAGATGGTTCTAACTATTTTACCTTTCCTTTTTATAAATGCAAACACATACAAATAATACACATGCACATACTTATTTATAGTACTTGAATTACGTATTTTGTAGCAGTTTTTTAACACAATTTTAAATCAGTGCATCTGTTTTATTATATATACAGTATATATATATATATATATATATATATATATATATATATAAATATATATATACATATATAAACATACAAAAAGATATATATATGTATATATATATATATATATATATATATATATATATATATATATATATATACTGTATATATACATATATGAGTACAATATCATTTTCATTAATCTCTACTTGTTTATTAACAGGTGAATAATGAGTGAAATAAGCATAGTGACGCTGGAACTGGTTTGGTCTTACAAATATACAGTATATTTATAATTCACGTAAATATCATCCGGATACATAGAGTATGTATTGATTTTGTCCGTAATCGTAATCGTGATACCCCTTAAAGGGGTAGGGAGGATCAGCCAGAACTGGGCCCTTTGCAGACAAACGGCCCAAGTCCAAGGCCTGTTGATTTATCAGTGGGAGTAAGTTCTGGAGGTGGAACTCCCAGGCCCAACCTCTAGGGGCTATGTGCGCCACACAAATGACGGGCAATGGGGTCGCCAATTGTGATACGTTAATGTCTGAAATGCAAGTTTGTAAGAAATAAGTCGCCCGAAGTTTGACTTGCGATGACTGTGCGAGAATTTGTTGATCAAGTACAATTTCAATAAGAGAAACTGAGTGACGAGTACTATTCTTGAATGGCTTACCTTAAATATCTGTAAGTGCATTAAGCCTTTCACTATCATTACGTAATTCTCATCATATTCTGGTTACCATTAGACGATTTTCTCTAGTTCCGAATCTACCTATAC
>CM064563.1:2541302-2578261 GCA_032716605.1 Paralithodes platypus
GACATCAAACCAGGACAGCCGGCCTGTTCACCTTAGTCTCTCCCCCACTCCTCGTGCAAGAAACCTGCTAGCACGAACAGTACCAACCCCTCGCCCAACTTCTAACCACTCCTCTCCCCGACCTGTACGCAGACACCCGCCACCACAGGTTTCTGGATTTACACCAGTGAGGAACGGTGCACGCCCAATGCAGAAAAGCTCTCATCTACCACTCACAATGGCAAACACATTTGCCATCTTGGTAGAGATGGAAGACGAACACTTTTTGTCCGAGACCAGGCTCGTTGGGGATTCCATCCTACGAGGACAGGTCGAAGAGTTCTGCGACAGAGTCCCAAATTGACGAAAAATATTTTGCATCCCAGGAGCTGGACTGGACGACATTGTGGAAGCCTTCGAAGATACCACAAAAGATGCAAATGAAAATACCCTTTTTGTGATCCATGCTGGTTCAAATGACGTCATGCGCACCAGATCCGAAGAGTTGATGGAGAAATATCGCAAGATGATCCAGCACTACAAAAACAAGTCAAGGAATATAATCATCTCAGGCATTCTCCCCAAGATCGACGCACCTGACAAATTCTACGACAAGGCCTTCAGCACAAATAGCCGACTAAAATATTTGTGTCTGAGGGAAGAAGTTGAATTCATCAACCTCTGGGACAACTTCTACAAGCAGCCTACTCTGTTCCGCAAGGATGGCACTCATCTAAACCCTGTGGGTTCAGCACGCATGGGTCGTCTCCTATACGAAGCAGTCCGCAGCCATGGATCAAAAAACGTCCATCCGAGAAGAAGCAGCATTGACATAAATCATCCAACGCCAAGAAAAAAAAGAGGCAACCGGGACCACCATCGATAAGGACCGAAGACAGCGAGGACCGAGGACAGCCATGAACATAATTCTAGATCCGACAAGAACCAAAAATATTTAAAGAGCGTTCCGTGAGTTCTAAAATAACAAATTTAAAGGTTTCTATGCAAACGCTCGTAGCATATGCAATAAATTTTCAGATTTAGAGGAGCTAGTGTTTACAGAAAATTATGATGTGATTGGCATAACAGAATCTTGGCTCAATACAGAAGAGAGAGACTTTTTAGCAGAGTATTCACTTCCTGGTTATGTAATGTTCGAGAAAAGCCGAATAAATCGAAATGGAGGTGGCGTTTTACTTTATATCAAAGAAAGTCTTAACCCTACCCTCTCGTCAAAACCTCAAATTGTGAACGTCGACACATCTTTTGTGCTAATAAAGAATAATAAAGGTACAAAAATAATACTTGCATTAATATACAGACCTCCAGCTCAATCAGTGCAAACTGACCGAGAAATTTACGAACAAATTGCAGATGTAAGTAACGTCACAAGATACCGTAATTTTTGGCGACTTTAATTTACCTGTGACCAAGTGGGGCGATACTCTTACTTCACACTCCGGACATGACTTGTATACGAACTTGCAAGAGAGTTCGCTTTAATCAATTTGTTCGAACGCCGACCCGTGGTAATAACGTTCTTGACATTGTACTTGCAACAAAAGAAGAATTAATAGAGAATTTGAATGTTGGTGATGAATTCAGTAACAGCGACCATCGTACGATACTTTCACTTTAACACCTAAAGAGCGGCCTGGCGGTAAATAATATGTAGCCACCAGCGGGGTGTTTTTACCCAAAATAGGGCTGTTTACGTGATCATTTTCATGCCTGAATAAGACCCAGAGCGTAAAACAAGTATCTATCCCTGAAAGGGCATACACAGAGCATACCAATGACACCACAACGATCCTTGTATGACCGCTAGTTTTCTTGCAACAACCGCACAACACGAGTGCAAAAACCATGTAATTCGGTACTTTCCCCATACATTTCACTATGTAGCGAGTGTGAAAGGGTGGAGGAGGGTGGCATTCATGTCAGTTGGTCCGCCGCGGTGGTCTGGAGCAGTCATACGCTCGCTACTCTCCTGCCACCACTTGTCTCTCTCTCTCAGCAACATTACGTGCTGAAATTGCCACACGACTTATGGTGTGAGCCGCCACATAGTCCAAATTTCTTTCACGGTCGACATATGATGCGCATCGCCAATAAAGGGTTAAAGTTTACTAGTAACGAACCAAATAGTAGCATCGAAAAAGTCCCTACTTTCAAGAAAGCAAACTTCCATAAACTTAGAGCTATGTTTAAAGAAACTGACTGGAGCTTTTTAATTAACAATAACGACATAAATACATCTTGGAAGTTATTCGAAACCACTTACCTAAAAGCAGTGCAAGACTGCATACCATCGAAAATACGGCGTCCAGGTCATAATAATAAGCCCAAATGGTGGAATAAAGATATTTCAAACTGCCTGCTTGCTAAAAAATTTGCTAATGATAGATTAAAATCCTCACAAAATGACGAAGAACGGGTGAAATTTGTAGAGCTACGACGCAAAGCCAAAAAGTTAATTAAGCAAAGTAAAAAGACCTTAGAGTTACATATTGCTAATCAAAGTAAAACAAACCCGAAAGAATTCCTAGTAGTTATTATGTTCCTTCCAACAACCAACCATACTCCTAAAATCGATTAATGAAATTTACAAACCCTGTGGCAGTCCGTGGATTCGAACCCAGGATGCTCACACCGAAAATCACCACCTTATACATCGCACCACGAAGACAGTTAAAGGTTTGTGGACACTGCCTACGATTTATTATGCAACTTCGAATCCTGCATATCAATCTAAGCATGTACACACATCCCAACTGCAACTCACGTAGGCTATGCATATGTGTATCAGAAAGAAAAAAGTAGTTGTTGTTGTTGTTTGTCGTTCCCCAAGCTGCCTGGCCGAACAGCCCCAAGGCCCCTTCAAGGCCAACGCCATAACAGAGCGCCCCACAGAACCCTCCCTGCCGACCACAATAAAGCCTGGGTGACCGAAGCCACTCCATGGCTGAGGAGGGTGCGGAAACGCCCGGGAAACTAAAGCCCCAGCCAGGGCCCTGTGCCCCTCAACAATTATGCAGAGAAAGTTGAGGGGCAAAGGAAAAATGTGACACTTTGGCTTCCAATCTTGGTAGATTGGGAGGTCAATCCACGGAAGAGACGTCGTCACTTGAGATCTAGAACATATATAAGTAAAAGGAACAGTCAGAGTAAGCTATGGGTATGGCAGAGATCGCTCAGGTCTCACTCTGATAGACCAGCCCATCACCAAAAGTAGTTACTTCAACTGTTGGACCGTTAGCTGATGAAAATGGAGAATACACCAAAGACGAAGTACAAATGAGTAATGCCCTCAATACCTTCTTTGCATCAGTTTTTACAACAGGAGACCTCAGTGATATCCCTACACCATCGCCGATTCAGATTGATAATTCAGATGTTCTAAGCAATATCACCGTTACAGAGAGAGAAGTATTGAATTGTTTAGATAAACTCAAGGTAAATAAAACTCCTGGACCTGATACAATCTCGCCTAGAGTTCTAAAGGAAACTAAGGATAAGCTCTCCAAACCACTGACATTACTATTCAATAAATCCTTGCAGTCTGGAACTATGCCTGATCATTGGACGCTAGCCAACGTAACACCGATATTCAAAAAAGGCAGCAAATCCCTACCCAGTAACTATCGTACAATTAGCTTAACCTCAGTAGTATGTAAATGCTAGAAACGGTCATACGAGACAGACTCGTAAATCACTTAGAGGAAATAACATACTTAAAGCTACTCAACACGGCTTTCGAAAAAAACGTTCCTGTTTAACAACCTCTTAGACTTCTTCCACGATATCCTCAACCTCTACGATGAGAGTAAAGCTGTAGATATTATATACCTTTATTTTCAAAAGGCCTTTGACAAAGTTCCCAACAAACGTTTACTGCTAAAACTAAAAACGCATGGAATACAAGACGGTGTGTTGAAATGGATAGAAAATTGGCTCAGCGACAGAAAGCAAAGAGTAGTCATAAACGGTAAGGCATCTAAATGGACCAATGTAAGTAGCGGGGTACCCCAGGGATCGGTACTAGGTCCAATTCTCTTTCTAATTTACATCAACGACATAGATGAGGATCTCACCTGTACAATCTCAAAATTTGCTGACGATACAAAAATTGCAAATAGCGTACTCTCAAAAGAACAAGTTGACGATATGCAACCCAATCTAGATTAATTCTCACATTCGGCCCAATTTTGGCAAATGAGTTTTCAATGTCGGATAAATGTAAAGTACTACATATCGGATACCTAAATGAGAAAGCAAACTATTCGATGAATGGCACTCAGCTTAAGAATGTATACAGAGAAACCGATCTGGGAGTAACAATATCGAGTAACCTAAAACCGAGTCACCAATGTTCAGAAGTTGTTAAGAGGGTAAACAAAATAATTGGCTTTATAGGCAGGTCATTTGAGCATAAATCCAAAGAAGTTATCCTAACCCTTTACAATTCCTTAGTCCGCCCTCTTCTGGAATGCTGCGTTCAATCCTGGTGCCCTTATTACCAAAAAGATATAAACAAGCTAGAACGAGTTCAACTAGAGTTACCAAATGATACCTAGCCTAAAGAACAAACCATACGAAGAGCGTCTTAGAGAATTAAATCTATTTCCTTTAACCCAGCGCAGATTAAGAGGTGACTTAATTCAAGTGTTCAAAATCATCAAAGGCATCGACAATATGGACTGTAGTAAGTACTTCACTATCGATCAATCTCATTACACGCGGGAAACGGTTGCAAAATTATTGGTAAATCTTTTAACTCACACGAATCTAAGAATTTCTTCTTCAATCGAGTTTGTCAACTTCTGGAATGGGCTTCCCCGAAACGTTATAGACTGCATCACCGTTGATAATCATTTAAACTCCGCCTAGACAAATATCTCGCATCAAACCCGCGACTGACTGCGTTTGTAAATTAATAACTTTATTTTATCCCCCCCTCAGTTACTAACCCATCTGTCCCCTACTAACTTCCTAATCCTGCCACGGACATTAGTTCCAGGGCAATAATTCCCTTTCCAATGTTCCCTTACCCCACTCTAAACCACTGTTTGGACACTTGATCCTCAGTGTTTTGGAGGACAAGCAACCTAGAAGGGTCACTATATCTGTTGTTGCTTGATTTCCTTTGACTCCTTTGTACTCCTTTGTACTACCACCACCATCACCACTACCACTACTACCACCACCACCAAAAATAACACCACCACCATCATCAGTCACCACCAACACCAATACCACTACCATCATCACTACCACCACTACCACCATCATCATCACTATCACACCACTACCACTACCACTACTACCACCACCACCAGTGAGTTAAGTGTTTTTAAGTGAGTGAAGTGATCTGAAGAGAGTGATCGTCACCATGCCTCGTGCCTGTACGAACTGCGCCGGTAGGTTTGGTGCTTCCATGTTTGCTCCTGCCGATCCACAAGTCTGCCGACTCTGCCAGCAACGAGAGGATTTGACAGCAAAATTGGATGAAGCCCACAACAAGATCAACGCCCTCACCAGGAAGCTGGAATCACTCCAAGAGTTTGTAACACTCAACGTTGGAGTATCACTAACTCCAATTGTTTCAACTCCAGCATCCACCACCGCCCCAATGTCATCTGCCAACAATCCAACACCTGCAGTAGATGCACTGCAGCAGATGCTTCTGACGAACCTGAGCCGACATCAAACCAGGACAGCCACCCTGTTCACCTTAGCCTCTCCCCCACTCCTCGTGCAAGAAGCCTGCTAGCACGAACAGTACCAACCCCTCGCCCCGTTCTAAACCACTCCTCTCCCCGACCTGTACGTAGAGTCCCCGCCACCACAGGTTTCTGGATTTACACCAGTGAGGAACGGTGCACGGCCAACGCAGAAAAGATCTCCTCTACCAGTCACAATGTCAAACAGATTTGAGATATTGGTAGAGATGGAAGACGAACCAGAAGAGACCAGGCTCGTTGGGGATTCCATCCTACGAGGACAGGTCGAAGAGTTCTGCGACAGAGTCCCAAATCAAACGAAAAAGATATTGCATCCCAGGAGCTGGACTGGACGACATTGTGGAAGCCTTCGAAGATACCACAAAGGATGCAAATGAAAATACCCTTTTTTGTCATCCATGCTGGTTCAAATGACGTCATGCGCACCAGATCCGAAGAGTTGATGGAGAAATATCGCAAGATGATCCAGCACTACAAAAACAAGTCAAGGAATATCATCATCTCAGGCATTCTCCCCAAGATCGACGCACCTGACAAATTCTATGACAAGGCCTTCAGCACAAATAGCCGACTAAAATATTTGTGTCTGAGGGAAGAAGTTGAAATTCATCAACCTCTGGGACAACTTCTAACAACCAGCCTACTCTGTTCCGCAAGGATGGCACTCATCTAAACCCTGTGGTACAGCACGCATGGGTCGTCTCCTACACGAAGCAGTCCGCAGCCATGGATCAAAAAACGCCATCCGAGAAGAAGCAGCAGTGACATAAATCATCCAACGCCAAGAAAAAAACAGAGGCAACTGAGGACCACCAGCGATAAGGACCGAAGACAGCGAGGACCGAGGACAGCCATGAACATATATGTAGATCCGACAAGAACCAAAAATATTATTAAAGAGCGTTCCGTGAGTTCTAAAATAACAAATTTAACCCTCTCCGACATATGACGCGATTATGAGCCTATTTGGGATACTATAAACCTTTGTTACCATCAGGGGTATTTAGAAAACCTTTAGTTTAGTTACTTCAACCTCTGCAGTTGTCTTTGAGTTAGCTGTGGGCAGAAAACTATTTGTGGAGAGGTAATTATAAGAGTGAGAGAACTCTATTTCTGATTGCTAATCTGACAACCTCTGCGTCATATGTGCCTTAAAGGGTGTAAAGGTTTTTCTATGCAAACGCTCGTAGCATACGCAATAAATTTTCAGATTTAGAGGAGCTATTACAGAAAATTATGATGTGATTGGCATAACAGAATCTTGGCTCAATACAGAAGATAGAGACTTTTTAGCAGAGTATTCACTTCCCGGTTATGTAATGTTTGAGAAAAGCCGAATAAATCGAAATGGAGGTGGCGTTTTACTTTATATCAAAGAAAGTCTTAACCCTACCCTCTTGTCAAAACCTCAAATTGTGAACGTCGATGCATCTTTTGTGCTAATAAAGAATAATAAAGGTACAAAAATAATACTTGCATTAATATACAGACCTCCAGCTCAATCAGTGCAAACTGACCGAGAAATTTACGAACAAATTGCAGATGTAAGTAACTCACAAGATACCGTAATTTTTGGCGACTTTAATTTACCCGTGACCAAGTGGGGCGATACTCTTACTTCACACTCCGGACATGACTTGTATACGAAATTGCAAGAGAGTTCGCTTTATCAATTTGTTCGAACGCCGACCCGTGGTAATAACGTTCTTGACATTGTACTTGCAACAAAAGAAGATTAATAGAGAATTTGAATGTTGGTGATGAATTCAGTAACAGTGACCATCGTACGATAACTTTCACTTTAAAGTTTACTAGTAACAAACCAAATAGTAGCATCGAAAAAGTCCCTAATTTCAAGAAAGCAAACTTCCATAAACTTAGAGCTATGTTTAAAGAAACTGACTGGAGCTTTTTAATTAACAATAACGACATAAATACATCTTGGAAGTTATTCGAAACCACTTACCTAAAAGCAGTGCAAGACTGCATACCATCGAAAATACGGCGTCCAGGCCATAATAATAAGCCCAAATGGTGGAATAAAGATATTTCAAACTGCCTGCTTGCTAAAAAATTTGCTAATGATAGATTAAAATCCTCACAAAATGACGAAGAACGGGTGAAATTTGTAGAGCTCCGACACAAAGCCAAAAAGTTAATTAAACAAAGTAAAAAGACCTTAGAGTTACATATTGTGAATCAAAGTAAAACAAACCCAAAAGAATTCTATAGTTATATCAGAAAGAAAAAAGTAGTTACTTCAACTGTTGGACCGTTAGTCGATGAAAATAGAGAATACACCAAAGACGAAGGACAAATGAGTAATGCCCTCAATACCTTCTTTGCATCAGTTTTTACAACAGAAGACCTCAGTGATATCCCTACACCATCGCCAATTCAGATTGATAATTCAGATGTTCTAAGCAATATCACCGTTACAGAGAGAGAAGTATTGAATTGTTTAGATAAACTCAAGGTAAATAAAACACCTGGACTGGATACAATCTCGCCTAGAGTTCTAAAGGAAGCTAAGGATGAGCTCTCCAAACCACTGACATTACTATTCAATAAATCCTTGCAGTCTGGAACTATGCCTGATCAGTGGAAGCTAGCCAACGTAACACCGATATTCAAAATAGGCAGCAAATCCCTACCCAGTAACTATCGTCCAATTAGCTTAACCTCAGTAGTATGTAAAATGCTAGAAACGGTCATACGAGACCGACTCGTAAATCACTTAGAGGAAAATAACATACTTAAAGATACTCAACACGGCTTTCGTAAAAAACTTTCCTGTTTAACAAACCTCTTAGACTTCTTCCACGATATCCTCAACCTCTACGATGAGAGTAAAGCTGTAGATATTATATACCTTGATTTTTCAAAAGGCCTTTGACAAAGTTCCCCACAAACGTTTACTGCTAAAACTAAAAGCGCATTGAATACAAGACGGTGTGTTGAAATGGATAGAAAATTGGCTCAGCGACAGAAAGCAAAGAGTAGTCATAAACGGTAAGGCATCTAAATGGACCAATGCAAGTAGCGGGGTACCCCAGGGATCGGTACTAGGACCAATTCTCTTTCTAATTTACATCAACGACATAGATGAGGGTCTCACCTGTACAATCTCAAAATTTGCTGACGATACAAAAATTGCAAATAGCGTACTCTCAAAAGAACAAGTTGACGATATGCAACACAATCTAGATAAATTGTCATGTTGGGCCCAAATTTGGCAATGAGTTTCAATGCGGATAAATGTAAAGTACTACATATCGGATACCTAAACGAGAAAGCAAACTATTCGATGAATGGCACTCAGCTTAAGAATGTAAACAGAGAAACCGATCTGGGAGTAACAATATCGAGTAACCTAAAACCGAGTCAACAATGTTCAGAAGTTGTTAAGAAGGCAAACAAAATAATTGGCTTTATAGGCAGGTCATTTGAGCATAAATCCAAAGAAGTTATCCTAACCCTTTACAATTCCTTAGTCCGCCCTCTTCTGGAATACTGCGTTCAATCCTGGTGCCCTTATTACCAAAAAGATATAGACAAGCTAGAACGAGTTCAACGTAGAGTTACCAAAATGATACCTAGCCTAAAGAACAAACCATACGAAGAGCGTCTTAGGGAATTAAATCTATTTCCTTTAAGCCAGCGCAGATTAAGAGGTGACTTAATTCAAGTGTTCAAAATCATCAAAGGCATCGACAATATGAACTGTAGTAAGTACTTCACTATCGACCAATCTAATTACACGCGGGGAAACGGTTGCAAAATTATTGGTAAATCTTTTAACTCACACGAATCTAAGAATTTCTTCTTCAATCGAGTTGTCAACTTGTGGAATGGGCTTCCCCGAAACGTTATAGACTGCATCACCGTTGATTCATTTAAACTCCGCCTAGACAAATATCTCGCATCAAACCCGCGACTGACTGCGTTTGTAAATGAATAACTTTATTTTATCCCCCCCTCAGTTACTAACCCATCTGTCCCCTACTAACTTCCTAATCCTGCCACGGACATTAGTTCCAGGGCAGTATTTCCCTTTCTAATGTTCCCTTACCCACTCTAAAACCACTGTTTGGACACTTGATCCTCAGTGTTTTGGAGGACAAGCAACCTAGAAGGGTCACTAGATCTGTTGTTGCTTGATTTCCTTTGTACTACCATCATCACCACACACAACCATCATCACTACCACCCACCATCACCACTACCACCATTACACCACCACCACCAACACCACAACCACTACCACCATTAACACCACCACCACTATCACCACTAACACCACGACCACCACCACCATCGTCAGTATCACCATTACACACCACCATCACCACTATCACCATCAACACCACCACTACCACCATTAACACCACCACCACCACTAACACCACGACCACTACCACCATTAACACCACCACCAGTCACTATCACCACTACCATCGCCAATAACACCACCACCACCACCACCATCACCACTACCATCACCATTAACACCACCACCACCATCACTATTAACACCACCATCACCACTACCACCACCATTAACACCACCACCACCAGTAACCGCCACCACCACCATCACCACTATCACCATTAACACCACCACCATCACCACTACCATCACCATTAACACCACCACCACCACCATTACACCACCACCACCAGTCACCACCACCATCACCACTACCATCACCATTAACACCACCACCACTACCACTACCACCACCACCATCACCATTAACACCATCACCACCACCATCACCACTATCACCATTAACACCACCACTACCTCTATCACCATTAACACCACCACCGCCAGTCACCACCACTACCACCAGTCACCACCACCACCATCACCATTAACACCACCACCACCACCACCATTAACACCACCCACCATCACCATTAACACCACCACCACCACCACCATTAACACCACCCACCATCACCATTAACACCACCACCACCACCACCACCACCACTAGTAACACCACCACCACCACCACCAACACCACCACCACTACCACCACCACCAGCATTACCACCACCACCACCATCACCATTAACACCACCACCACCATCACCATTAACACCACCACCGCCAGTCACCACCACCGCCACCATCACCACAAACACCACCACCACTCACCCCCACCACCACCATCACCACTATCACCGTTAACACCACCACCACCACCACCAGTCACCACCACCATCACCACTACCATCACCATTAACACCACCACCATCAGTCACCATCACCATTAACTCCACCACCAGTCACCACCACCATCACCACTATCACCGTTAACACCACCACCACCATCACCATTAACACCACCACCGCCAGTCACCACCACCACCATCACCATTAACACCACCACTAGTCACCACCACTACCACCATCACCACTATCACCGTTAACACCACCACCACCACCACCACCACCATCACCATTAACACCACCACCAGTCACCACCACCACCCTCTAACTCCTGTCCGCTTCTACCGCTGATTAGAAGTAAAACTTTGTTCCATTTGCGGGATCCAGCTGTACCCAGTCCACTCCAGATGAGGCCACAGCTGACCACCACAACAGTTTACTCCAACAGTGTCTATAACTATGTATGTAACAATGTAATCGAAGGGAAGTTACACAACATGGAGAGTCAATCAAATTCAGTTTGGTATACAGACTAGATGTTTAAAAGATGTTTCATTATAGAATTGACCACGCGTGTTTCAGGCTATAAGGAAGTTAGAGACGTAAACATTGCTATTACTCCACGAGCGTCTAGGTCGCTAATTTCTACTACTTGGTAAGCGGGTGGTTTTACCTTAAATGACCTTGTTTCCGTGCTCTTTTTCATGTATAAACAAGAGCCAGCGTAATACAATTATGTATCCCTGAAAGGGCGATAATTGAGCTTTCCAATGACCCAGAACCATCCTTCTACGACCACGCGTTCTCTTGCAATGATCGGGCAAGATGAGTGCAAAATCCCTAAAATACGTAATATCCTTACATAATTCCCTGTGTAGTGAGGCAGTGAGTGTGGATGTGTGTGGAGGGAACGTCAGTAGTCGCGCGGGATCCGTGCCGAGCGGTTATGAGCCGACCTACGCTCCTCCCGCTCGTCTCTCTCAGAGCCATTATTGCTCAAAAATTGCACACACACTTAAGTCGGGCCCCGCCACTTAATCCTTGGTTCTCTAGGCCGACTTAAGTCAGGTCCCGCTAAACAAGGGTTAAAAGGTATTGCTATAATAATGTAGGTTTCTGATGAATAAAACTCATGTTGAATTTGTTTTAATGCATTTAGAAATGTGCTACAGCCGTATTTAAGTTGGTATGTCTGCTAAATATCGATGTCTACGGCTCCAACCTCCTTATAAATGAAACTCGCAAGTAAATTGCAAAGGAGAATTGTAAATATATTCTTGTGTGTGGCAGTTTACAAACGATCACAATTATATGGTTATTATATAATTGTGTAATTACGTGATAACTAATGTGACAAAAACAGTATTAAAACAAATACCACAATTTCTCCTTAAAACTAACCAAAAAATAAAAGCTAATAATGTCCTAAGTATCCTACTCAGGTTTATGTATGGATACTAATATTACTTAAGCTGTTTATTGCAAGACTCTTGTGTATGGTGTTTATAATAATGTAGAATCGAACATATTTTGCTACGTTAATTCAAACCCTACTCCTACCCCGGTCATTTTTAAACTACACTTAAGTGCTGCCCTAAGCCTACATGAATGAAATAACCAGAAATAAATAGTTGTGTTTTCTGAAACTGAATTACTGTATGTATATCCCTTTATCACAAATTAACACTCGGTTATCATATCTTCATTTGAAATTGGGTTAGTGTTCTAAATACTTGTGTTAGGCCTCAATGTTTAGCATATTAGTTTTGAGGTTTTAAGATTTTCGTGCCGTTAGTTTGTCGATTTTAAAACCTTTCGCCCCATTTCTTCGTCAATGTTAAGACCTTTCATGCCATTTAGGTGTCGATTTTTTCATGGCGAGCGATAGCAAGCCTGTAATTTTAGAAGGAACCGGCCTTTGTGTGGGACATTTTTCTACCGAAAAATTTACAAATGTATCTTGAAAGTTGGTCTAAAGGGTGCTTTTTTAAGCTTGATGGAGGTCTAGCGAGGAAACTAAAAAATAAGTAAATTAAAAAATACATAGACCAAAAACCAAGCACTACCCCCTTAAGAAAATGGAACACTATAAGGCAGCACTGGCCATACGTACAGGGTATTAAAACAAGAAGCCTGAATCATTCTCCACCTGGGGATCCTCGTATGAAACGTTATGTTCACTATTGCATTGAAATGCAAATATAGACTTGTTATTACCTATACTGTATACCGGTTTATATCTATCTATCTATTTATTTATCTATATGTCTGTCTGTGTGCCTGTATGTATATATATACAATTTTATGTTGTAAAACTCGCATGAAAAATAAAGCATTGGAACACCAAGCTTTCGCCTATTCTCTCAAGTCATCTTGAGGGTAATAGACGAGAGCTTGGTGTTCCAATGTTTAATTTTTCCTGCGAGTTTTACTACATAATTTGATAACACGTATTTGTGATTTATTCGCCATTAATATATATATACGGTATATATTATAATAATACTAATTATACAGTATATACTGTATAATTATATACACTGCATATAATTATATACCATTAACCTTAATCACCTTTAAACCTTAGACCTTCGACAAAACCCTTTAAACCGCAAGACCTTATCATTGAACCCTCTTTAAATTCATCACCACTAACAGAAGCCTTTATAGCTAAAACAAAAACAAATTTTAACTACTCTACTAACAACTTAAGCACGATTTTCATGACTTAAAGCCAACACAAGACTCCCTAACGTGATAATCACCTTTAACCCTTGAACCATGAAAACAATTCCCATAAACCCCTCCACCGTGGCAAATACCGCCTCACTCCCGGAGATTTATGACCAATATGCCTTAACAACTGGACCATCCTCATCTAAAAATACCATTACTGGTGAAGATAGAGAGAGAGTGATTTGCATAGATACAATGGCCACACAGATCTTACGACCCCTGCGAGGTGGCCAATAGAGATAGTAACCCCAAAAGTAAGGGAAAGTGGAAGGAAAGGATAGCAAAGATGAAGGCTCTCTCCCTACCCATCGTGTCCTACTGGGTGTTCCAAATTCAAATGATTTATGTATTTATACACTTTGCCTATACACAATTACAGAGTATAATATTAATATATGTCGAAATAATGTAAAGGCTGAGCTCATGAAATAAAATATTTTGTATGAGCTCAATAAATAGTTATACAATATACATATACTACGGGCTAATCGGCTTTCTGCAGACTCCCACTTGCGTATGTTCTTAGAAGAACGCCAATACACACACACACACACACAAACACATATATACAGTATATATATATATATATTACCTGGACCTCGGCCAGTTACTCTTTCTATTAATTTCTGCAACATTCGCGGACTTTCCTCTAATTTTCACTCTGTTGAACACCATCTCTGCTCCTACAAACCTAATCATCTTTTCCTCACCGAAACTCAGGTGTCTGTAGCAACATCCAGCAGCCCCTTCTCTGTATCCTCCTACTTTCTCTATCCTAGTTTCAAAGCCAAAGGCGGATGTTGTGCATATGTGCCCAACAAACTCACTTGCTCTCGTGTTCCCGATTTCGACTCCTCTGAATTCTCAACTTTATGGCCCAAACTTTCCTGTCATTCTCTTACTAAATATTTCTGTGCTGTCTACCTTTCCCCTAACTCTACCAACTTTCCCAAATACTTTGACTATCTAAACTCTACAGTGGAACACATTATCCATTTCTCCTTTCTCAGAAATCTCCATCTTAGAAGATTTCAACGTTCACCACCGCCAATGGCTCTCCTCTCACACTACTGACCCATCTGGTGAACAAGCCTACGTCTTTTCTATCCTAAATGACCTAGAGCAGTTAGTTCAGCAACCCCCCCGTATCCCGGATCGCCTCGGAGATCTGCCAAACATTCTTGACTTGATCCTAACTTCTAACCTTTCTTCTTATACTGTCGACCTTTTCTCTCCTTTGGGCTCCTCCGACCATAAACTTATCTCTGTCACCTGTCCTATCTCTCCAGTACGGCCACCCTATCCTCCTAGCCGGCGGCGCTTGTGGCACTTTGGCGCTGCCGACTGGGAGCCTCTCCGGCAGTACTTCTTTGATTTCCCATGGAATGATTTGTGGTCCGTGGCCAGGGACCCTCGGAGAGTGCTGAACGCATTACCGAGCTAATCCTATCGGGCATGGAAGCATACATTCCATTCTCTTTCTCTCAGACTAATGCTAATTTTGTTTGGTTTACTCACGCCTGTTCTACTGCTGTCCGCAATAAGGAGGAAGCATTCAAATGGTACCGACGCCTTAAAACTCAAGACTCTCATTCTTCCTATGTTTCTGCCCGGAATCAAGGCAAATCTGTTCTTCGACTTGCCAAGCACTCTTTCATCAATAATAAATGCACTGAACTATCCAACTCTATCTCTTCCCAAGCTTTCTGGCATCTAGCCAAAAACCTCTCCAACAATTTCTCTTCCTCGTCTTTCCCTCCCATTTCCCACTCTGATGGCACAACCATCACTTCTTCCTCTGACAAAGCTGAATTCTTCGCTCAAACTTTTGCTAGAAACTCCACCTTGGATGATTCCGGTGTTATTCCTCCCTCTCCACCCTCATCTCTCTTCCTTATGCCTAATATCCTAATCTCTTCTAAAGATGTACTTTCTACCCTCTCTGGGCTTAATACTAAGAAGGCGTACGGTCCGGACGGTGTTCCTCCTGTTGTACTCAAAAACTGTGCTTCCGTGCTGACTCCCTGCCTAGGCAAACTCTTTCGTCTCTGTCTATCCTCTAACGTCTTCCCTTCATGCTGGAAGTTTGGTCTCATTCAACCTGTCCCAAAGAAGGGTGACCGCTCTCAACCCTCCAACTATCGTCCAATTGCTCTCATCTCTTGTATTTCTAATGTTTTTGAAACTATTCTTGCTTCCAAATTTCTTAAGCATTTCTCGTCTCATAATCTGCTCTCAAATCGCCAGTATGGCTTCCTTAACCCTAGTCTAGCGGGCGGGGGGTTTTGGGCTATTTTGGGCATATTCAGGCCCTCCTGAATGATCAATCAAGTATCTGCATGAAAAGAAATGTATTCAGCAAACAACTAGGCGCTACAAGCTTCAAAATGAGACCAGAACGAGCTACGTAGCACTCGTCGTTTTAATGCAGTGGTACCACCAACATGGGAGTTTAGCGTATAGCGGCATATTTTTTCCAGCTGCACTCACTACTGGCTACACTGCCAGCCTCTCGAGAACAGAGGGAGCGTTAGTCAGTGGGCGGCGGTGAGCCGTGGGTTTCGGCCGTGTGGCCTGCTGCTCTCCCGGCCATTTGCACTTTATTTTAACCCTTTAAAAACCTTAATAATGCTCCTAACTTGCTGCTTTTTAGATACAGACTTAAGTCGGGCCCCACTCTTTAAGTGTTAAGGGTCGCTCTACTGGTGATCTTCTTTCTTATCTTACTAACTCTTCTTCATCCTCCTTTCGGGACTTCGGTATGACTTTTTCTATTGCACTAGACATATCGAAAGCCTTCGATAGAGTCTGGCACAAATTTTTAATTTCTAAACTACCCTCCTTCGGTTTCTATCCCTCCATCTGTGCCTTTGTCTCTAATTTCCTTTCCTGCCGTTCCATAGCTGCGGTTGTGGACGGCCATCGCTCACTTCCTCACCATATAAACTCCGGTGTTCCTCAGGGCTCTTTCCTATCTCCTATTCTCTTTCTAATTTTTATAAATGATCTTCTCAACTGTACCTCAATTCCCATCCATTCATACGCAGACGACTCAACCTTACACTACTCCCTTAGTTTTCCAGAACGCCCAAGCCAGCAATTCCTCAACGACAAACGGAATGAAGCGATAGAACACTTAAACTCTGATCTAAATACTATCTCCAATTGGGGTAGAGAAAACCTTGTTACCTTTAATGCTTCCAAAACCCAATTTCTCCATCTATTTACCCGTCAGGAACTCCCAGCGGACTATCCCTTATTCTTCAACAATACAAAAATCAATCCTTCATCTTCTCTCAATACTCTTGGTGTCTCTTTTTCTTCTGCTCTCAGTTGGAAAGACCATATTACCAGTCTCGCTAAGGCAGCCTCCCAGAAGCTGGGTGTGCTCAACCGCCTTAGGGGGTTCTTTACCCCTGCACAGCTTCTTGCTCTGTACAGGGGCATAGTGCATCTTTGTAGTGACTATTGTTCACATGAGTATGGAGGTTCCTCTCACACTGCTCTCCTAGACAAAGTTGAAAGGAAGGCCTTTCGTATCATTAACTCCCGTCCGCTCACCAACTCTCTGCAATCTCTCTCTCTCTCCGCCGCAATGTTGCATCTCTCTCGCTATTCTATCGTTACTATAATAATCACTGTACCTCAGAGCTTTCCCAGTGTTCACCACCTCCTCTACGTAGGGCATGTGGTACCCGTCTTGCAACACAATCCCACCCCTACTCTGTGCAACTCTCCAACCCAAGAGTGAAACGTTACTCTCAAACTTTCTTCTTCTATTCAACAGCTGAACTCTAGAACTCTCTCCCAGAATTAATCTTTCCCTATTCCTATGACTTAAATTGCTTCAAACTCCGTGTGTCCAGGCTTTTTGGCTCGAACGTCCCTTGATTTTGCCCTGTGACTCTTTCAACTATGGGGGAGGCACTCGCTATAGGCAGTTCCACCTTTTGCCTCCCTCACTCACATAGAAAATATATATATATATATATATATATATATATATATATATATATATATATATATACTGTATGTATACAGTACTGTATATATATATATATATATACAGTATATATATATACAGTATATATATATATATATACTGTATATAAAACCGTTTGAATGTGCGGCAAAGTGATGGAGGTAGCTGAAGGTGGGGAGACAGCCATAATCTTTGCTATCCTTTCCTTCCACTTTCCTTTACTTTTGGGGTTGCTTTCTCTACTAGGATTAAGTCCTGGCCACCTTGCAGGGATTGTAAGATCTGTGTGGCCAGTGTATCAGATGAAGGTATTGAGGGATAAGCCTTTACAACGGCACCACGTATCTACACTCTACTTTTGAACTATTATTATTTTGAACTACTATTGAACCGGGTATTGAGCTTTACTTGGGTGACTCACTAACAGTCTACACGTTAACCACCCCATATCTATATACATCTCTCTCATTCACTCTCGCTCGCTCTCGCTCTCTCTCTCTCTCTCTCTCTCTCTCTCTCTCTCTCTCTCTCTCTCTCTCTCTCTCTCTCTCTCTAACAATGATAAACTGTTTATTCATATCGATTGGCATACATTATTATTTTTGTGATGATTGCATTATGTTCCCCGATTAGCAGAAATATGTTCAACAGAAAAGTCCTGTTTAGATTGTATTCAACAGAAAAGTCCTGTTTAGATTGTATTCAACAGAAAAGTCCTGTTTAGATTGTATTCAACAGAAAAGTCCTGTTTAGATTGTATTCAACAGAAAAGTCCTGTTTAGATTGTATTCATAGATTTTGTCCTAAGTAATTATATCACATTGTCATTAAATTATTATTCTTCATTAAACTACATTTTGTTTAGAATGTCTTGCGTTGTTCGATATTGGAATTATCGTTAATTCTCCTATGAAACCTTCTTTTACTCTTCCGCTTTTTCATAAATGAATTCATTAATTATTGTAATTGGTTCGCAATTCCATTAGCTGAAAAGACAGCTGCTGTTATTGCTTGTAGCATAGGTTAAGGGAGCCCACCTCACTTGTTTTATATTTCTCTCCCACTCTCTTTGGCTTGTATCCATTCGGCCCCATTCAGCCTACTGTTTTAAGACGTTTACCCCCATCCTGGTGCCAATATTTTCCTGGCGAGCGGTAGCGAGCCAGCATATATATATTTTTGTTTTGAGAGCAAGCTAAATTTTTACATTTTTCGATAGGAAAACTTCTCCGGCGAAGCCAGATTTCTCCGTACAATGCTGGGTCGCTATCGCTCGCCATGAAGAAATCGACACCTGGATGGGGATAAATGTCTTAAAACAGTTGGCTGATTGCGGCCGAATGGATACATGCCAGGGAAAGAGAGAAAAGGAGAGGAAGATAAAAAAAACGGTGACCCCCCTTAAATTAGCTAACAGGTTTCTTATAAGGAGTTTTAGATCTTGTCATTGTTGTAGTAGCCCCAAGGTTTGTTTATTGGAATCCTGCGGCGTCCAGGTAGTCCGTCACCTCCCATCGACAATTTGAACTGCAATAAGTACTTTACAATCGACCAGTCAAATTCCACAAAAGGAAATGGTCAATCTGTGGAATGAGCTTCCCCGAGATGTTATAGACTGTAACAATGTTGATTCTTTTAAAGTTCGGCTACACAAGCACCTTGCCCGAAACCCACGAATGACTGCATTTGTAAATTAATAAATTATTTCCTTAGTACTGTATTGTTAGTTTATTAACCTAATTGAATTCACACTTAATCATATCCTCTCTGAGAAACGGTTGGGCGATAAAAACAGCAGTAACTTATGGAGCAAGTTACCTCGAGGTGTCCCAAGATCTGTTGCTGCTTGATTTCCTTTGTACTCTTTGTACTTAGATGGGTCCAGAGATCTCTGAGTGAATACGTGATGTTGAAGTTATGTCTGTGCTGGGCAAGTGTTGAACAGTGGAATATTCTGTGTTGTCAAAGGGATGTTGGCAGCAGGGAAAAGAAGGGTCTCAAGGGGAGGTAGACCGTTTTTGTGGACCCCCTTCTCCCTAATGTTTAACCCCACTAGTTTTGAGATTATAAGACGTTAGGCCCGTTAAGGCGGGATCCCACTGTGCGACTCGGCGACTTCGAATGTGATGCGACAGGTTTTTTTTTTCTCTGTCCAGTATTCGCATTAATCGACCATAAAGTCGCAATCAATCGTAGTATTCTCACAATAGTCTCACAAACCCCCCCACGAGTACCCCAGAAGTCGCTAGGGTCGCTGTTAGATTTTGAAAAGTATAAAATCCGGCTGCGAATGGACGACTGCTGCGACAAATGCGACATAATCGGGCATTGTCTCACTTCATTCTCACCTTATCTCAGTAGAATCTCAGTATTTGCACCAAGGTCTCGTTTGTCGCAACTCATGGAAAAGGTGTGCGAATTGGTCGACCTTCAAATGATAATTGCGAATATTGTGCGACAATTGTGCAACATCATTGCGACAATATCGATTAATTACGATGTCATTGCGTCCTTCATTGCGATTTCAGCGATCCGTCATTATTGGCAACGCTGTTTTTGGTATGACCGGGCGATTACAGTGAGACAGAAGCGCAATAAACGCGATAGTCTACCAGATAACTTCGATCGTGACGAGATTGTCACGAAACAAGTTCCGAAGGAGTGAGATATTGTGGATGAAGTAGCCCTAACCTACTATTTCGCGAATATTCCTAAATAACTTGTGAATAAAACAATGAATATGCCCTGTTATGCAATATTATAGTATTCTAATTGTGACAAAAATATCATAGGGCTATGTCTATCATCTTGTTTGGTGCTAAGTGTATAATCTGACCAAATTAAATAAAAAACACTTAAATATTACCACTTTCTTTAACCTTAAGCCTGCAATTATCAGGTATTTATTATAATTAATGCATTATTCAGACGATAATTGCCCCAAGGGACAACCAGCCTGCTTCCCAAGTTCACTCGGTCGCCATATTGTTTGTTCAACCAGCCTGGTTAACTCACCGGCTTTCATCATAAATTTATCTTTAAATCAACTGAAAACATACGAAACATTGGGAAACTAATGATCAGGCACCTGGCGCAAAGTCACGGACATCGGAAATTAGGACAAAATTATCACTAAATTAAAACCCAAGAAAATGCTACAAATAGAGAATAAAAGGGAAAATATTGTAGCTTACTTGTCGTCAGGTCTGTGGCTGGAACCAAATGACCAGGGATGTGTACACAATACCCTTTATCGGTAATTCCGTGTGTGTGTGTGTGTGTGTGTTTTTGTTTTCTATATTCCAACTACCCTCTCGGGTATAGGCTGATGGCCTTTACACTCTACCGCTGAACACGGTGAGGCTCATTAGGTCTTGTTCCAGTCTAGGGAGTGAGACATGCGAAGCACTTAAGTGTGTGTGTGTGTGTCTGTTATCTGGGGTTATCTCTTCCTGCTTCCTTTGTTTACCATTGTGGGTTTTTTTTTTCTTGTGTGTTTTTTTTTTTTTGGGGGGGGAGGTGTCACTGTTTCTATCCTTTCAATGTCAATATCTATCCATCTCTTTGTATGTGTGTGTGTTTGGGGGGGGTAACTGTTTCTATCATTTTCAATGTCAATATCTATCCATCTCCTTGCGTGTGTGTGTGTGTGTTTTATTATATTGTGTGTGTATGAATGTAATTGTGAGTGTGTGTGGATTATTAGAGGGAAGTACATAGGCACTTGTGTAGTGTGTGTGTGTGTGTGTTTTTTTTTTTTTAAGCACACGTAGGTACTGTATGTGTTTATGTGATTTAATTGTGTATGGTGTATATATTTACATATATGTATATATATATATATATATATATATATATATATATATATATATATATATATATAAACATTGGAGTACAGTGCGAGTGTTCATATGTGCTTACCTGTCTAAGTTCCCGTTTGTTAACCTGTGTGTACCTGTTTAACAGGGGAACGTATGTGCGACAACCGTCCATCATTCGACATGTTCGCATAACATTTTCAGTCTAATTGCACCAGTAGTCTTGCATGCGCACCATTATTGCAGAGGTATCGCAATTGTCACGAAAAGCCTTTCGCATAATTCGTTCTTATCGATGTCAAATTGTCTTCAGACTTTAGGTCGTTGCACACTGACACAGCCCCTTCAAGACTGGCATGAACATCCACGACACATACAAATCCTGTGTCTTGCCAAATTTACTAGAGATCGCGGCGAAAATGGCTGGCATCGTTAGATTCGTATCTCTACCGTATCTCTATCGTATCTCTTACGCACAACTTGATAAGACTCTAGCAATGCCGATACGGTGGAGAAATAAATTCTACGAAGAAGATAGGAAAAGCCGTGCGAAGGGTACACCACTAATCCACGGAAAAGATACGACCCAAAAGACTGCGATACAACTCAGAAGAATCGTATCGACGCCGTATCGACACCGTGAGACGTGCAACCGGATTAAGGCTAGACGCGCGGTTGCCAACTAGACCGTTGCCAATTTTTCACACGGAAGAGATACGGTCCCGCATACTCAGAAAAAAAGGCACCGTAAAAAACGCCACAGGAAAAAAAGGCACTGGAAAAAAAGGCAGAGGAAAAAATGTCACAAATTACTGACTCTGAAAAAATGGCACATAAAACAAAATGTTGTATTAAGGGGAGATATCCACCTGGAGGATTTTTTTCTGGACCCCTTTCTCCCTCATGTTTAGCCCCATTGCTTTTGAGATTTTAAGACGTTCGCCCCATTAGTTTGGCGATTTTAAGAACCCTCGCCCCATTTCTGTCAATTTTAAGACTATTTGCGCTATTTAGGTGTCTATTTTTTCCTGGCGAGCGATAGCGAGCCTGTAATTTAAGGGGAACCGGCCTTCGGCCGGGAAATTTTTCTACCGAAAAATGTACAAATTTATCTTGAAAGGGGGTCTAGGGGGAGCAATTTTAAGCTTGATGAAAATCTAGGGAATCAACTAAAATCCTCCCCTTAAGAAGTAATAGATCAATATAATGTGTTTCGATGCATTATGCAATATTGCATAATGTAATTATATATATTTGGTAGTGTACTCACCATAGGTTAGGTTAGGTTAGGTTAGGTTAGGTTAGGTTAGGTAGGTTAGAACTTAAGAAACCGGAATTCTGCTTAAGACCGACCGGCCCACACGAGGCAGATCTCATTCACACCCAACCCATATCATTCATATGACTATTAACTTTGCACTTAAAATGTTCTACCGTTCCTGAGCTAACCACACACTTCCACAACTCTGTTCCCAAACCAGTTCTTACCTATGTCTTTTCTAAAGCAAAACTTATCCAATTTGAAGCCATTTGAACGGTTATCTCGCCGTTATTAGTCTCCATTAATACCTCATTTCTATCTCCCTTATTGATACCTTTCATCCATTTAAACACCTTTATCATATCTCCCATACATCTTCGTCTTTCTAATGAATGCAAGCCAAGGGTTATCAGCCTCTCCTCTTATGATAAATGTATAACAATGTGGATCATTTTCGTCATTCTTCGTTGGACTGCCTCCAGAGTGTCAATATCCATTCTATAATAAGGATACCAATACTGAACAGCATAGTCCAAGTGAGGTCTCACATTAGGTCCGGTTAGGTTAAATAGCAATATAGTGAAATTAAAGCAAAATATAGAATTACAATAACTATAACAAATATATTAAAATTATATAATTCTTGAATAATGTTATTTAGGAATAAATCCTGGATAATAACGTTGCCTAATGAAACACTATGATAGATTTTCATAATATGCCACTTTTTCCTACCCCAAATAATATGCAATTTTTTCCTGTGCCTTTTTTTCCCAGTTCTCTTATTTCTGGTGCCTTTTTTCCGGTGCCTTTTTTTCCTACATTCGGTCTGCACGGCAGGTTTACGCACCAGACGACGTTGATACGGGCCATACGGGTTTGGTTTGATACGGACCATACGTTTTTTATACGGAGCACGCGATTGTGATACAGCGAGTTCGTGATGGAGATCAGACTCAGACGATTTTTTAAAGTTGCCGGGGGATTCCCACAAACTTTTGAACAGCTCAAAATCTCATATCGACACCTGATACGTCGCTTGGACCGTGAGAGTCACCCACGGCTAATTCCCGATATCCACGATTATGTCGCCGATTCGCCATATCAGGCTGAAATTTCAAGTCGGGAACTCGCCTGGAGTGTCAGTGTGCAACGGCCTTTTCGCTATTGTTGCCTTACATTCTATGTTATTGCACGATACTCGCATAACTGTCACACGGCTATTGCGTTCTTCGCTTTATTTGCTTACAAAATCACATTGATTCGGCGCCGAAAAAGGCGACTTTTGGATATGGAAAAAAAAAAATGTCGCAGCTCATTCGCAATCGCTGAGTCGCACAGTGGGATCCCTGCTTAGTTTGGCGATTTCAACACCTTTCACCCAATTTCGTTGTCAATGTTAAGACCTTTCGTGCCATTTAGGTGTCGATTATTTCCTGGCGACCGATAGCGAGGGAGGAAACTACACAAATATATGAATAAATGAATTAATAGATCAAACAAACGGTCAGTCTCCTGATGTGGCGGCGTCTACGCCGTGGGGCCACCTCCCGAGGCTGCCAACCGCGGATGGCTGCCGACCCTCCACTGCCGAAGACAAAATCAACGACCAGTGGAGGAAAACCGGATGCCGGCTGCGGGGAGCAGTTTCGGGAGCCAAACCGTCACAACCATCCCCTGCCCCCTCCCTGGGGGCACGGGTCCTTGGAGCGGCTTCGGTCGCGCCGGGAATTTCCACACCTCTCACACCACACACACACATCACACAGTTTTTCCTACACCGAGAAATGACTCCGGCTGTCATTTCTCGAAGACTTCTTCTGGCCGGAGACATTGAGAGCAACCCAGGACCCACGTACACATACATATGTCCAACTTGCTCAAAACCCATCACTTCGAGTCGCCATACTAAGGGTTCAGTTCTCTGCAATTCATGCGGGAACTGGACCCACTTCACCTGCACATCACTTGCCTCCAAGAAACACTACACAAACACCTGGACCTGTTCCTCATGCCCCTCCCTCTCCCAGTCAAATCCCTCACCTAAAACACACCCACCTCTCCTCCCCAACCCACCTAACCTTCCCATATCATCCACTCCCCCCCCCCTAAAACCCTTCCACCTCTCCTCCCTAACCCACCTAACCTTCCCATACCATCCACATCCTCAACACAACACACCACACCCCATCCTAATCCATTCCAACCCCCATCTCCTGCTCCCCAATCCCCACCCCCACCTCACCCATCCCAACCCCCAGCCCCTCCCTCACCCCCCCCCCACCCTCACCCCATCCTCGTGCAGCAGCATCCAACATACATCGTGCACATAACATTAACATTCTTCAACTGAACATAGATGGCATCAACACAAAGAAACACGAACTCTCACACTTCATCAAACAACACAACATACACATTGCCATCTTACAAGAAACAAAACTCTGCACAACCCAGAAAACACCAACATTTCATAATTTCACCACCATCAGACAAGACCGGGCTGTCGGCGGGGGCGGTGGACTCATCACCCTGGTACACAAAGAAATATCATACATAGTAACCAGTGTACAAACCAAATCCCTCCTCCCCCCAAATAATAACACAACAGAAATACAGTCAATTAAAATACGCACTGGCAACAACTCCAACATAACCATCATAAACACTTACATCCCTCCCCAAACATCCCCTACAGTACCAAATGAATACAGACCACACTTACAACACATCACAAACACCCCACACATCATCCTGGGTGGTGACTTCAACGCCAAGACGTCGGCCTGGTTTGTCGACAACCCCGACACAGACAGAGGGCTGGTACTACAAAACCAAACCGATAACCTCATCATCCTTACCGACATCCATCAACATACCCATATTCCTCACCAAGCCCTCTATAACCCATCATCTCCAGACATCACCTTTTGCTCCCCAGAACTCGCCCCCACAACATCCTGGAGGGTGGTAAGAACCTTAGGCTCTGACCACCTCCCGATCATTATCACCACCAAAACCAGACTCACCCCAGCTAGCCACAAACACACATACACCAATTATAAAAGAGCTAACTGGGAAGCATTCACAAATGAGACAGAACAACACTTCACACTCTAAACAGTACACCCATCACTAACATCAACAATGCTGTACACATACTCAATAAAACTATCCAAAACGCTGACAAGAAACACATTCCAAGAGGTAACAAAAAAAGACACAACCCCAACTTCACACCAGAAATTCAAAACCTCATCAGACAACGCGACATACTGAAAACACTCCCCAGCACCCCACACACAAGACATCACACAACAAATTCAAGCACTCAAACACCCAAACTAACAACAAAATACAAGAACAACAAAAACTAAATTGGAATAACTTCCTACAAACACTTGATCACAAAACAAACCCCAAAAAACTCTACAAAACACTAAACAGCATCACACTTTCCAACAGCAACACAACACAATCACATGCTGCAATCACAACAACAGACTCTACTCCTTCATGTAAACAACAAGCAAACACTCTCATCAATCACTTCTCACATGTCAGCCACCTAAAACCTCACAAAGACGACCGACGTGTCATCCGACGTAAGAGACAATTCCCCACAGACCCTGACTATACACCCTTCACCAATCACCAGACAAAGCATATCATCAACAATCTCAAGCACTCACCCGCCTGTGGCCTAGACAACATAAGCACCATACACCTCAGACACCTGGGACCACAAGGCATACAAGCACTCACTAACATATCAAACTACAGCTATTCACACAACACAATACCAGACATTTGGAAGCTGCATCATCATCACATTCCCCAAACCCAACAAAAACCCCACGCTACCCTCCTCGCACCGCCCGATCACACTCCTTTGCTCCCCCTCCATAGTCATGGAACGCCTAGTATTACAACTAATTACACCTGACCTACCCCTAGCTCCAACACAACATGGCTTTAGGCCACTGCACTCCACAAACACTCTTCTCACAGACCTTACACAAAGAGCTTTCGACGGCATCAACTCAGCTAGACCACCACACAGATCACTATTAGCCACACTCGACATTAGTAAAGCCTTCGATGCCATCCCCCGCCACAACCTAGCAAACAAAATCTACAACACAAACATGCACAACAACACATAAAGGTGGCTGGCCAACTTCCTAGCAGGCAGATGTGCACACGTATCTTTTGCCGGTCAGTCATCTAAAATCAGAAACTTTCCAAACGGAGTCCCACAAGGATCTGTCCTATCGCCCGCACTCTTCAATCTGTACATGCACGATATAACTACACCCAATACGCCCCAAATAAACTTAGCCTCCTATGCAGATGACATAACACTCACATGCACACACCATGACCCAAAAAGAGAAACAGATCTCCTTCAACCCTATCTCAACACAATACATGGCTGGTGCACTACAAACAGACTGAATCTAGCCCCAGCCAAATCCACCGCAACCCTGCTCACAAGTTGGACAGGAGAACACGAATACATACCTCAACTCACCATAAACAACACACCCCTAACACATACACACACACCCAAAATCCTAGGAGTAACATATGATACTCATATGACATTCAAACAGCACACCACAAACATTAAAAAGAAACTGACACCCAGACTTAACGCCCTCAGGTCACTTGCTCACACAAAATTTGGACACAACAAAGAAACTACCACCACAGTATATAAACAATACATAAGATCAGTGATGGAATATGCAAGCCCAGCCTGGGCTTCTAACCTAGCTGAAACACATCATAAGACCTTACAGACTATTCAAAACAAAGCCCTGAAGATCATTACAGGCTGCAGAGCTACTGCACCCACAGATCACCTACATCAAGAAACCAAAATCCTCAAAGTCAAAGACCATCTGGACATGAGAGGCACTCAATTCCTGGCAGCAGCCTCCACGAACCCAGACCACCCACTAAACTACATGGCAACACACCCACAGACACCAAGAAATATCAAAACAACACCCAGCACACGGTATCACACACAATTATTGTCCTCTCTCCCTCCCTGCCCACCCCGAACCAACTTCCAGAAGCACATCCATACTCATATCTCTCACCGATCCATCCACTCACTCACAGACAACACGCAGCTGCATGCACGACCTCCCGAAATCCATCCTTCCGAATCCTCCCTTCCTCGCGAGGACAGAGTCCACCTGGCCAGGCTGAGATGCGGACACCATCCAGCTTTCCTGAGCTATCAGAAGAGACTGGATGACTCCGTTGTCGACGCCTGCCCGGGATGTAACACAGCACCCCATACCATTAAACACATCATAGAAGACGGCATTTCACACAACCACTTACGCCAACAACACAATCTACACTCAATGAGAGCTCTGTGGGAAAGCCTGATCGTGGCCATGGCCATCCTCAGAGACTCTGGGCTGTTCGGCCAGGCAGCTTAGGGAACAACAACAACAACAACAACAACAACAACGGTCAGTCTCCCCATCAGTTGGATTTATTCTGTATTTGTAATCTTGTAATGACGGGTGGTGGCCGGACCTGAGGCATACAAGGGTGACTCGGGTTTCTCTGGGAGGTTTTCGATCTATTGTTGCTTGTTATCTTTATGCTCCTCTAGCTTGCTATCCATTTTCTTCCTCTTCTCCTCCTTTCATTATCACTCGTTAATCTGTCTCTCTCTCTCCCCACTCGTGATTTAACTGTTAAATCTCTCTCTCTCTTCCGTCTCTCATCCTTTTTGCTCTTTAGTCTGACTCTTTGAACTCAAATATCTTCTTTTTGTTTATCTTATCCTTATCTGATTATCTTTTGGTTCTTTAGTCTGACTCTCCTAGCTTCCTTATTTTCCCTTGGTTCATTGTCTAATCTTATCATCTATTTGTTATTTAGTCTGACTCTCCCAGCTCCCTTATCTTCCCATTGTTTATCATCTCCTTATCTTATCATCCTTATCTTCACTTTGTTTATCTTCTCTTTATTTTATCATATGTTTTCCCTTTATTCTTCCAGGTCCCTTATCTTCCCTTTCTTTATCTTCTCCTTATCTAATCATCATTTTTATCTTTAGTCTGACTGTCCCTGCTCCCGCATCTTCCTTTGTTTTTATCCTCTCCTGATCTTAACTTCCTCCCTCTACATTCGCTAAATTAATTCAACGCTAAAGACTTAAATAAATGTCATTCAATTCCATTTATGTCTCGCCTTTAATCTCGGCCATTACTCTTCCTTCCTTCCTCGTAATTGTTAGTCTTGTGTTTACCTTCCTCCCTTCCTCGTAGTTCCCTGGCTCCCTCGTCTTCTATCTTTATCTCCTACGTTCATTGGCTTTATCTCCATTTCTCCTTCCATGATTGTTTTTTTCAAACGTATATAAATCCCTTTAGTTTGATTGTCATATTTAATATATTCTGGCTATCACTTGATGATTGTATTCAGTTTACCAAGGACGTATGGGATATAATGAATTAATGGAGATAGTATTAACCACTCTGATTCCTAGATACCCTTCATAAGCTGAGTAAAATTAACTAATGTTAACCTGCACGAAATAGTATTGGATTGACAGAGTTCATGAAATAAGCACTTATGTGTATGTAGTTAAGCCATTCGGTACCGGTGCCGTAATTTTAACTTTATTCTTGCTACTATTAAATTATTGTATTCAGTTTGAAAAGGTACTCCAATAACATAATTCGAACTACAGTATTTCACTTATTCTGTTTTACTACCACAGATCCATCATAAAATGCTGAATATCGTCTAAATAAATCCAGACAAATATTATAAAGACGTCGCCAGTACAGAAGGGAGTAAAGAGCTGTGATGGTTGTTAATCCTATAAACCCTGCTAAGACTCCACACCAGACGAGATAATCCCTTGTTTGAGGAGAGGGAGAGAATCATAACTCGATATATTTTAATATGGCTGAAATGTTACTTCCTTGGCAGCTCATTTATCGATAACTAATGGAAAAATAGTAAATGACTATGACCCTGTATCGTGTTAATGCCACATATACGTAATTACTATGACCCTGTATCGTGTTAATGCCACATATACGTAATTACTATGACCCTGTATCGTGTTAATGCCACATGTACGTAATTACTATGACCCTGTATCGTGTTAATGCCACATATACGTAATTACTATGACCCTGTATCGTGTTAATGCCACATATACGTAATTACTATGACCCTGTATCGTGTTAATGCCACATATACGTAATTACTATGACCCTGTATCGTGTTAATGCCACATATACGTAATTACTATGACCCTGTATCGTGTTAATGCCACATATACGTAATTACTATGACCCTGTATCGTGTTAATGCCACATATACGTAATTACTATGACCCTGTATCGTGTTAATGCCACATATACGTAATTTACTATGACCCTGTATCGTGTTAATGCCACATATACGTAATTACTATGACCCTGTATCGTGTTAATACCACATATACGTAATTACTATGACCCTGTATCGTGTTAATGCCACATATACGTAATTACTATGACCCTGTATCGTGTTAATGCCACATATACGTAATTACTATGACCCTGTATCGTGTTAATGCCACATATACGTAATTACTATGACCCTGTATCGTGTTAATGCCACATATACGTAATTACTATGACCCTGTATCGTGTTAATGCCACATATACGTAATTATCATCGTGTTTGGCTGCACAAACGTTGCAATAATCGAGTAATTAAGGGGGTCACCTGCTTTTTTTCTCTGTTTCTCCTTTTCTCTCTGTCTCGGACTTGTATCCATTCGACCCTATTCAGCCAACTGTTTTAAGACGTTTATCTCCATCCACGTGTCAATGTCATCCTGGCGATCGATAGCGACCCAGCATTGTATGGAGAAATCCGGCTTCGCCGGAGACATTTTTCTATCGAAAAATGTACAAAATTAGCTTGCTGTCAAAACAAAAAAATAAATATGCTGGCTCGCTACCGCTCGCCAGGACAATATTGACACCTGGATGGGGGTAAACGTCTTAAAACTGTAGGCTGAATGGGCCGGAATGTATACAAGCCAGAGAAAGAGAGAAAAGAAGAGAAACAAGCGAGGTGGGCTCCCTTAAGATGGCAGCGAGCCAAATTGTCACCAGTTTGAAGGCAAATAGACTATATATTATTGGGTAGATATGAACAACATCTATTATGTTCACGGTACCAATGTTCTGAAAGGGATCATCAGGTAAATAAATGACGGAACAGAAAACATAGAATGCTATAAAATGTATTGCTCAATCTATGCTCAATCCTATTCATACTTCTTGCTACCGCCTATAAGGAAAAGTGCTTAGTTAAGTGTGTGTGTGTGTGTGTGTGTGGGGGGGGGGGGGGGGGGGGGGGGTCACGTTTTGGGCGATTATTGCATGTATTCATGATTTTTCTGATTTCCTCCTTAGACCTCCATCAAATTTTATAAAAAATCCATTAGATCCCCCTTCTACAGTAGATTATTTTGTACATTTTTCGGTAGAAAAATGTCCCGGTCGGAGGCCGGTTCTTCCGTCATTACAGGCTCACTATCGTTTGCCAGGGAAAAAAATAACACCTAAATAGCACGAAATGTATAAATATTGAAGACAAAATGGGGCAAAACAAAAAAATCGACTAACTAATGGGGCAACAATCTTAACATCTATGAAAGGAAAGAATACGTAGCCTCGCGAAGATCATGGTGCGTTGTAACAGATTATTTCGGTTATCAGTAGACGATATTATACAGCTTAGGAAGTATCTGTGGGATCCAAATGGTAAAACCTAGCACAATTAACCCTCTGACTACCATACACCCTTCCTAATCTGAATAAATGTCGTCTATTAAGAGCCAGAATAAACTATCAGGCGGCGTCATAACCCTCAAGGGGTCAATCCTTTCATTAAAGAGGTAGTACTTGTTTTGGGGGCTATATATTTATATATTTAATTATTTTTTAGTTTCCTCGTTAGACCTCCATGAAGCTTAGAAAAACACCCCCTAGACCCCGTTTCAAGATAAATTTGTACATTTTTCGGTAGAAAAATGTCCCGGCCGAAGGCCGATTCCTTCTAAAATTAAAGGCTCGCTATCGCTCGCAATAAATAAATCGACTCCTAAAGGGCACGAAAGATCTTAATATTGAATAAATAACGAGGCGAAATGTCTCAAAATCGCCAAACTAACGGAACGAACGTCTTACAACCTCAGAACTAATTTGCTAAACATGAGGGAGAAGGGGTCCATAACAAGCGAGTACTACCCCCTTAAGAAGATTACAATAATATTAGCCTTCTCACTACAGCCAGGCCAAAGCGAAGGGGGCCCCCATGGTACTGAAAGGGTTAATCCCAGCCTTCCGTTATCCAGATCAACACAACCCGGGTCAGCAGCTCCTTGCAGCTACTGAAGGGGAGACTGACCGTTTGTTTGGTCTATTAATTCATTTATTCATATATTATTTTAGTTTCCTCCCTAGACCTCCATCTAGCTTAGAAAAACATCCCCTAGACCCCCCTTCAAGATAAACATCCCCTAGACCCCCCTTCAAGATAAACATCCCCTAGACCCCCCTTCAAGATAAACATCCCCTAGAACCCCCTTCAAGATAAACATCCCCTAGAACCCCCTTCAAGATAAACATCCCCTAACCCCCCTTCAAGATAAACATCCCCTAGACCCCCCTTCAAGATAAACATCCCCTAGACCCCCCTTCAAGATAAACTCCCCTAGACCCCCCTTCAAGATAAACATCCCCTAGACCCCCCTTCAAGATAAACATCCCCTAGACCCCCCTTCAAGATAAACATCCCCTAGACCCCCCTTCAAGATAAATTTGTACAATTTCGGTAGAAATATTTCCCGGCCGAAGGCCGGTTCCTCTTAAAATTGCAGGCTCGCTTTCGCTCACCAGGAAAAAATCGACACCTAAACAGCTGGAAAGATCATAACATTGACAACAAAATGGGGCGAAAGGTGTTAAAATCGCCAAATTAGGGGCGTATTATAATCTCAAACCTAGTGGGGCTAAACATTAGGGAGAAGGGGGTCCAGAAAAACGGTCTGCCTCCCCTTAACTCCTTCTGTACCGACGACGTGTTTTTAATCTTAGTCTAGGTATATCTAAGCGGTTTCTGCAGCTTAAGAAGAATCTGTGGTTGTGGTTGTGGTTATGTGTGATGGTTTCAAGCCTATTAATTGCTGGGGGCCCCTTTGAAACTGACTGCAAACGTTTAACCCCTTCAATACGGGTGCTGTACCTTTCACTTCATTCTGGTTACTATTATTCGATTGTTATTCAGTTTAACCCCTAAGTGTCGGCGCGCAACATAAGTCGAGTATAATAAATCTGGACTATCTGGCAGCGCGCGACATAGGTCGTGTGGCAATTTCAGCACGTAATGTTGCTGAGAGAGAGAGACAAGTGGTGGCAGGAGAGTAGCGAGCGTATGACTGCTCCAGACCACCGCGGCGAACCTACTGACACGAATCCCACCTCCTCCCTCCCTCTCTCACTCGCTACATACTGAATTGTATGGGGAAAGTACCGAATTACATGCTTTTTGCACTCGCGTTGCGCGGTTGTTGCAAGAAAACTAGCCGTCATAAAAGGATCGTTATGGTGTCATTGGAAAGCTCTGTTTATGCCCTTTCAGGGATAGATACTTGTTTTACACTCTGGGTCTTATTTAGGCATGAAAATGATCACGTAAACAGCCCTATTTTGGCTAAAAACACCCCGCTGGGCGGTACATATAAATAAACCGCTAGCCCGCTAATCTAGTGTTAAAAAGGGCCTCCAGCAACTAACAGTCATCCAACTTCCTCACTTAACCCATTTTAATACCACAGATTGTTCTTAATCTGCACAAAAACGTCAAAATTTAGCTAGATTATTATATAAAAACTTCGCCGGTACAGAAGGGGTTAATAGTAGCCGGAATAAAGTTAAAAGGACCCCGCCGGTACAGAAGGGGTTAAGGGGAGGTTTTCACTTATGGATTTTCTTATGGACTCCCTTCTCCCTCATGTTTGGCCCCATTAGTTTTGAAATGTTATGACGTTCACCGAATTAGTTTGGCGATTTGAAGACCTTTTTCCCCATTTATATCAATGTTATAACCTTTCGTGATATTTAGTGAGGTGTCGATATATTTCTGGCGAACGATAACGAGCCTCTATTTTAGCAGGAACTGGCCTTTGGTCAGGACATTTATCTACCGAAAAAAGTGCACATTTATCTAGAAGGGAGGTCTAGGAGGTGTTATTTTTAAGCATAATGGAGGTCTAGGGAGCAAACTATAAAACTCCTATTTAATTAGGTGTTAGACATGCCATCACTTCCGTGCGTCTAGTTTAATATAATCATATACATGTAGCTGAAATCAATTACCTCATCAGCACTGAAAGGGTTAAGCTTATTCCCCTCCACTTTCATTTCGTGTTTATGTTTTCTCTCTAGATAATTCCCCTCTCCCTAAATTATCATTATTTCTCCTCCTCCCTCCTTTCTTGGCTCCTTATCTCCCTAAGTTATCACTGCTTCTCGTCCTTCCTTCCTTAGCCTCTCATCTCCCTCAAAAATCACTGCTTCTTCTTCCTCCTCCCTCCTTCCTTGGCTCCTTATCTCCCTAAATTATCACTGTTTTTCCTCCTCCCTCCTTCCTTGGCTGCACATCTCCCTAATTTATCACTGTTTCTCCTCCTCCCTCCTTCCTTGGCTTCTCATCTCCATAAATGATCACTGCTTCCCCTCCTCCCTTTTCCTTGGCTTCTCATCTCCCTAAATGTTCACTGTTTCCCCTCCTCCCTCCTTCCTTGGCTTCTCATCTCCCTAAATTATCACTGTTTCCCCTCTTCCCTTTTCCATGGCTCCTCATATTTTTCCTCCTTCGGGCCCCATTCTTATCCTTCCTCTCCTGCGCCGATGTTTATGTTTCTCCTCGGGCTACGAACGGAGGGCGCGTCAATCCGGATGTAATAACAAGAACGTAAACAAACCCAAGAGACGCGGCGCTGCATCCCGGGGAGGAGGCTAGACGCGCGGGAGTGATGGCGGGTCAAACATGTACTTAAGGGGAGGCAGACCGTTTGTTTGGTCTATTAATTCATTTATTCATATATGTTTTTAGTTTCCTCCCTAGACCTCCATCAATCTTAGAAAAACACCCCCTAGACCCCCCTTCAAGATAAATGTTTACATTTTTCGGTAGACAAATTTCCTGGCCGAAGGCCGGTTCCTCTTAAAAATGCAGGCTCGCTATCGCTCACCAGGAAATAATCGACACCTAAATGGCACGAAAGGTCTTAAAATTGACAACGGAATGGGGTGAAAGGTGTTAAAATCGCCAAACTAATGGGCCAAACGTCTTATAATCTCAAAACTAGTGAGGTTAAACATTAGGGAGAAGGGGGTCCAGAAAAACGGTCTGCCTCCCTTTAAAGTAGATGTAAGGAGCTGGTTATCTGGGTTTTGTTGACTTGGGAAAGGAAGGTGGGTCTTATCTTTCTGTCAAGTAGGATTCTCACTTTGATGGATAATGCTACCTGCCAAATTCAAACTTTTATACAAATTCAGTTCCCTACAATTGTTAACCTTCAGCTACAGTGTTCAGGTATTTGTTTCGCTTTTATTGTTTTAGAAGGTTCATGGACTGACATAAATATATCGAGTATTCTCTAACATCCATAGAGTATTTTGACTTATGTAGGTAATTTCATGTACTTCCTTCTGGGATTTGTTTTGTAAGAGGAAACAAGAAAATATATGATTGAATAAATGTCGGTCAGTCTATTGCCGACACCAGCGTAAGGTATTAGTATATATTATTCAAATAATGTTGAGAATCAATAGTTGCTGAAAAAAGGGTTCATCTGAACCATTTTTATGAGGAGGATTGTAATTATTTGTTCATTTATGTGTTTATATAATTATTTATTATTTATGTATTGTTAGTTTCCTCCCAAGACCTCCATCAATCTCATAACAATACCACCAAACACCCCTGCGAGATAAATGTGTACATTTTTCGGTAGAAAATATTCCAGCCCGAGGCTGGCTCTTACTATATTACTATCTCTCTCTCTCTCTCTCTCTCTCTCTCTCTCTCTCTCTTTGTTTGTTACTCCTTTGTACTCGCTTTGTATGATGTAGGCCAGGGCACGCCCCTAACTAATCTCTTCCCTCGCAGGGGAAAGCACAACCTAGCAGATTGTTTTTGGACCTCCCCTATCTAGCTGTCTGTCTTCATCGTCTGGGTCTACCTATACTGCATGTGACATTGAAATTGTCTGAGAGTTTGAATTGCAAGCATTTGATAGCGTATTATTTGCAGGCGCTCGGTAAATTTCTCACGATAACAAGGGTGTATGGTACATTTCTCACGATAATAAAAGCAACAACGCAAAGCTTGGCGAAAGATTGGTGTCTACAATATACACTTTTATAAATTGCATGTGACCTTGTAATTGCTTGAACGTTTGATTGCAAGCAAGTTTATCGCGTATTATTTTCAGGCGTTCAATAAATTTGATAAATATATCACAATAAGTCGGTGAGGACTATGAAACTAGCTATATATTGGACAAGGACAATATTTTTGTTCATACATCCACTGGAACATCAACAACAACTGCAAACAACGTATCGCCGGTCGGCAATCGTAAGATTTAGAGTCGTAAAGATTCCAGGACGAGCTCAATAGAAAATGAGAGGAATGAAATGAATGAGTGTGCCAGTACTGACAATTACGGATAGCGACTTCCGCTAGATCTAGCGACCTTTACTTCGATCTAGCAGCAATGACTTACACTAGCGGTTTTGTTTTGAAATTTCAGAACTATTTCGCAGTGATATTATATGGATTTTGCCAATTCATATGTCTAATGGTAATTTATCATGTCTCGTACATCTAACAATATAGGCATAGCGGATTTATTTTCAATTGGTAACCCTCCCGCTCGAGTAGGCTCCAAAGAAAATCGATAATGGTGCGCACTTTAGTAAACATGTGATAAACAAAACCCCAGCCGGATCGGTTTGGTGTATCGGTATTATGGTAAGTTTGACTACCGACTATTGGTTATACGATATAGTAAGTAATGATAAGGTAAATGGTATATATTATATATAAAACAAAAACAACATTCCTGCCAAGCCAAGCGAAACAGAAAGAGATGACGAGATGATGAGAGAGAGGAATGCAGAAACTGAACTGAAGAAAG
>CM064563.1:2578361-2687970 GCA_032716605.1 Paralithodes platypus
TGTTACAATATTGGTAATAATATTGTAAGCTAAATATATAATCTACAGGCGAGCCGATATCAAGGCATGGCTTCCTAAACCGCCCGTGACGACAAGAAGCATGTAACCAGACTCCCCCACTATATGTGAACCCCTATCCAGTGTGTCTCATTAAGAACCCGATATATACCCATATCAACATGGTGGCAGCTGGGTAAGCAGTGTACGTGTGAATGAAGTACTGCTGACTAAGTTCTACAGCTGAAATAGTGAGTTAATCCTTAGATTTAAGCTCAGAAAGTCGAAAGATATGAGTGACGTCATGGCATCTACTTCACAGCCTTTATTCGTCTGCAAGTCTGAGATTGAGCAAGCAGTGGCGTGGAGGCGTTACAAGAAGAAACTCGATCTTTACATCATCGGCAACGGTCTGAAGGGTAAGAGTGATGATATTAAAATAGCGAAATTGTTGACTGGAGGTGACAATTCTGCTAGATATCTACGAATCTTTTGGCATAGAAGATGAATCTGCCCTGACTTATTGCAACATTAATTGGGAAATTTGACAAGCATTTTTCACCAAGAGATGAGCAGCTGATGGCGAGGTACAACTTTCATGATAGCATGCAAAGGAAAGATGAATCCTTGGAATCTTTTATCACTAGGCTGAAGACTTTGGTAAGACACTGTGGATTATGGAGAACTTCAATATGAACTTCTGAGGGATAAAATTGTTTTTGGTTGCCAAGAGGATACACTTCGGGAAAAATTCTTTAGGGAGGATAGCCTAACTCTAGATGTTGTACTTAGATGTGTACTGCCTATGAAACTTGAAGGAGATCAATGACAGCATTTCGAAGTGACAAGCAGGAGTCTATACACAAACTCAGTGCAAAGCCCAAGAAGAAGAGTAATCCACAAACAACAAAGACTAAGCCTAACCTCACGCAGTGCGACTGGTGTGGTTTAGCACATTATTGGGGTAAGAAGAACTGTTCTGCAACTGATGCCAAATGTCATAAATGCAAGAAAACGGGACACTATGCCAAGAAATGTCCAAGTAATGCAGCGACCGGCGGAGCACCAAGAAGCGCAGCAACAGGACGCAAAAAGAAGACATCGCGCAGAGTCCATGCGGTAGAAGATGGAGTCACAGAAGAAAGCGACGACTCAGAAGATAACTCAAAGAGGACGGGAATACATCATGAAACGTATCGACCGGATCCAGAGGAAAACACATAATGGCTAATCTCCTGGTCAACGGTAATAAAGTGAAGTTCCAGATCGACAGCGGGGCAAGTGTGAATGCCATTCCAAGTCATCTGGTACCGGACGCAGAGCTACAGCCGTGTGAGTCAACTCTTCAAATGTGGAACTCTACTACAATTCAGCCGTGGGAAAGTGTCGGATGGATGTCCGCAACTGCAAAGGCAACCACAAAGGTACTATTCTGTTGAGTTTGTTGTTGTAAAACAGGTTGTTACACCAATTCTTGGTAAGCGAGCGTCTGAGAAGATGGGATTCATCACAGTTAACTATGAAAACATCTGAGCAATGAATGACATCCTAACAGACTACGAAGACGTATTTGCTTATGAAGTTGGCAAGATACCAGGAAATGTTCATCTAACAGTGGATGAGTCGGTGAAACCTATTGCAATTCCTTCATGTAGAGTACCATTGAGCATCAAGTCGAAGGTTTTAAGAGAAACTGGAGCAGTTGGAGCAGGAAAATGTCATTACTAAGGTCGACGAGCCTACAGAATGGGTAAGTCGAATGGTAGCAGGAACCAAGAAGTCGGGGGATCTGAGAATTTGCATTGACCCTCAAGCTCTGAACAAAGCACTCATAAGAGAGATGCACCCTCTACCGGTAATCCGACATTCTGCCTGACCTTGCAAAAGCCAAAATTTTCTCCAAGCTTGACCTCAAGAATGGCTACTGGCACTGTGTGTTGGATGAAGAATCACGCAAGCTGACAACATTTCAAACACCGTATGGGAGATACAGGTGGAACAGACTTCCTTTTGGTCTGGCTGTAAGCAGCGAAATTTTTCAGAAGAAGCTACAACTGGTTCTGGATGATCTACAAGGCGTAATTTGTGTTGCTGATGACATTTTGGTCTTTGGAGTTGGTGACACTGATGAAGAAGCTGCAAGGGATCATGACTCAAAGCTGAGAAACCTACCGGACAGATGCCGAGCAAAGGGTTTGAGGCTGAACAGAGCAAAGACTGAGCTTGGTAGTACAGAAATCACATTTCTAGGTCACAAGATCTCGCGGGATGGTCTGATGGCTGACCCAAAGAAGATTGAAGCAATCGTGAAGATGCAAGCACCAGAGGATGTGACTGCAGTACGACGACTGTCTGGAATGGTGAACTACTTGAGTAAATTTGTACCCAGTCTATCGGATGTCATGGAGCCTATGAGGAAGCTGACCCATAAGGACACCGAGTGGAAGTGGACAAGAGAACACGATGAGGCGTTCAAGAGGACCAAGAAGATGATGACCCAAACACCCATCTTACAGTACTACAACCCAGAGCAAAAGTTGGAGATTCAATGTGATGCATCTCAAAAAGGTTTAGGAGCAGCGTTACTTCAAGAGGGTAAACCAATCGCATTTGCAAGCGAGCACTGACTGACACGGAGACACGATATGCGCAGATAGAGAAGGAGACTTTGGCAATCGTCTTTGCACTGAACAAGTTTCATCAGTATTGTTTTGGGAGGAAGACGACAATCCAGAGCGACCATAAACCTCTAGAAGCTATCCAAAATAAGCCATTGTCAAGTGTACCAAGACGACTGCAAGGGATGTTGATGAGGATACTACAGTATGATGTCGAGATTGTTCACAAGAAGGGCAAAGAAATGTATCTAGCCGACACTCTATCAAGAGCTTATCTGCAAAACACAAGAGATATGCAGGAAGAGGTGTTTGAACAGATCAACATGACCGACTACGTACCCATCCGAAGTGAACGATTGCAAGAAATCCGTCGAGCAACTGAGGAAGATGAAGCATTGCAACTATTGAAGGAGATAACTCTCAAAGGATGGCCAGAAGACAAGAGTGAAGTAGAGACCATACTGAAACCATACTTTAATGTACGAGCAGAACTGTCATTTCAAGATGGATTGATCTTCAAGGGAGAACGTGTTGTAATTCCTACCAGTCTATGTCAGAAGATGAAGTCCGCTATACATTCGTCACATATGGGAGTTGAAGGTTGTCTACGACGCGCAAGAGAATGTTTGTTTTGGCCAGGAATGAATGAAGAGATGAAGCAATTCATTTCAGAGTGTGAAATTTGTAACACATACTCTACAGCTCAACAAAAAGAACCTCTGATGACTCATGAGCAAACCAGCCGACCATGGGAGAAAGTAGGTGTAGACCTTATGACAATCAAGAGTCACAACTATCTTGTTACAGTGGACTATTTCAGTAATTTCTGGGAAGTTGACTACCTGGAAAACACTAAGTCAAGCGCTGTTATCAGGAAGTTGAAGGCGCACTTTGCAAGATATGGACTGCCAAATGTACTAGTTAGTGACAATGGTCCGCAGTTCAGCAGTGAAGAATTTCAAGAATTCGCGGAGAAGTATGACTTTGAACATCGAACGAGCAGCCCACATCATCCCCAGTCTAATGGTAAAGCAGAATCAGCGGTCAAGACGGTGAAGAAACTAATCAAGAAAGCTGTCGAGAGTGGTGAAGATCCGTTTTTGGCGATTCTAGACTACAGAAATACGCCGATGCAAGATTTGGAAGAGAGTCCAGCGCAACTCAACTTTGGTCGACATACGAGGACGTTACTGCCGACTAATAGCAAGTTGTTGGAGCCGAAAGGAATTATGTTGGAGCGAGTGAAGCAGAAGAAGATGCTGAAAGATCTCAAAAGCAAGAAGTACTACGACAAAGGTTCGAGAGTTTTGGAACCATTGGTTGAAGGTGACGTGGTGCGAATCAAGCCAACATCACTAGGCAAGAAGAAGTGGGAACGAGGAGTTGTAACCAGGAGATTAGACGAGCGATCGTATGAAGTGGAGACAGAAAATGGAGCGATAAGACGAAATAGAGGTCATTTACGGATGACAAGTAGAAAGGCTGACATAAGAAATAATGGAAAAGTCACTAATACAGACAACACCACAACCATTAGATCTACAGATAGGAATTATACAGACATATGTGTTCCAGTCTACACAAATAACAGACACGTGAGAGACATACACGGTAGACTTGATGAACCTGTCACTACACATGAGAACAGGACGAGCGTGAGACGGAATAGGAATGTATTACCTACCAGGTACCGAGAGTTGACATGACCAGATAAGAGTACAGTACCGGTATGACTGATTGCATGTCTGACTAACAGTCCAATACTGGTATGAGATGAGGCACTGGCAGAAATGTAAATGCTGGATGAGAATGTTACAGGTTGAGAAAGATTATCTAAATGGAGTAAGTGAGTGAGAATACGACTGAAGCCACTGAATGAGGAGTAACCTAACATTACAGTCTGAATGATAAAGGTTTTGTAATGTGAATGGGAGTGTAAGGATATTATAATGCAGATCGGTATGCAAAGAAATTGTAATGTGAAAGGAAAGAGATTGGATGATTTTTGAGTACGGTACTGGGTATCAGGATCTATAAATTTAAGTCAATCATATAACCTTTGTTACTAATTTACTAATCCTGCATGATATAACCAATAACTTTGCATGAAACATTTTGTAATTTTCAGAACATTGAATATTAATGTTCTAATGTACATACTTTACTAATATACCAACAATTACTAATCCCATATAATCTCATAAAATAGATTCTTTATGTTTAGTTGGCACAAGGGTATACAATATATTTTTGTATCATATATATTCACTATTTGTGGATATTCTCCTGTAGAACAGTATTATCAACTAATAATTAACCTACCTCACCTAGTCTTGTAATACCATATCAATAGATTTGACTAATATACCTCATCTACTTCATATCTCATATTTACATACTAATAGATTAATATTCTAACAAAATTAATCACATTCCATACTGTACTAAAAATACTAATTACTGTACCGGTAACATACAGTATACAGTACAGTACCAGTAACTTAACAAATCATAGTACTGTACAATTTTATAAATCATATTGGTACTATTATTACTCTAGCTCATGTGCCATAATAGAATAAGCATTACTTAATAATCCTAGGGGACCTCAAAATGTCAAAATATAATTATTCTTATAATACCAATTTCACTGGTAGTTATATTCTCAAAAGAGAGAGGATGTTACAATATTGGTAACAATATTGTAAGCTAAATATATAATCTACAGGCGAGCCGATATCAAGGCATGGCTTCCTAAACCTCCCTTGACGACAAGAAGCATGTAACCAGACTCCCCCAATATATGTGAACCCCTATCCAGTGTGTCTCATTAAGAACCCGATATATATACCCATATCAACACCATTTTCGCTGCGATCTCTAGTAAATTCGGCAAGACACAGAATTTGTATGTGTCGTGGATGTTCATGCCAGTCTTGAAGGGGCTGTCGTGTCAGTGTGCAACGACCTAAAGTCTGAAGACAATTTGACAGCGATAAGAACGAATTATGCGAAAGGCTTTTTGTGACAATTGCGATACCTCTGCAATAATGGTGCGCATGCAAGAGTACTGGTGCAATTAGACTGAGAATGTTATGCGAACATGTCGAATGATGGACGGTTGTCGCACATACGTTCCCCTGTTAAACAGGTACACACAGGTTAACAAACGGGAACTTAGGCAGGTAAGCACAAATGAACACTCGCACTGTACTCCAATGTTTATATATATATATATATATATATATATATATATATTATATATATATATATATATATATAGATATATATATATATATATATATATATATATATATATATATGTAAATATATACACCATACACAATTAAATTACATAAACACATACAGTACCTACGTGTGCTTAACAAAAAAAAAAAACACACACACACACACACACTACACAAGTGCCTATGTACTTCCCTCTAATAATCCACACACACTCACAATTACATTCATACACACACAATATAATAAAACACACACACACACACACACGCAAGGAGATGGATAGATATTGACATTGAAAATGATAGAAACAGTTACCCCCCCCCCAAACACACACACATACAAAGAGATGGATAGATATTGACATTGAAAGGATAGAAACAGTGACACCTCCCCCCCCCCAAAAAAAAAAAAAAAAAAAAAAAAAAAAACCCACAATGGTAAACAAAGGAAGCAGGAAGAGATAACCCCAGATAACAGACACACACACACACACACTTAAGTGCTTCGCATGTCTCACTCCCTAGACTGGAACAAGACCTAATGAGCCTCACCGTGTTCAGCGGTAGAGTGTAAAGGCCATCAGCCTATACCCGAGAGGGTAGTTGGAATATAGAAAACAAAAACACACACACACACACACACACACGGAATTACCGATAAAGGGTATTGTGTACACATCCCTGGTCATTTGGTTCCAGCCACAGACCTGACGACAAGTAAGCTACAATATTTTCCCTTTTATTCTCTATTTGTAGCATTTTCTTGGGTTTTAATTTAGTGATAATTTTGTCCTAATTTCCGATGTCCGTGACTTTGCGCCAGGTGCCTGATCATTAGTTTCCCAATGTTTCGTATGTTTTCAGTTGATTTAAAGATAAATTTATGATGAAAGCCGGTGAGTTAACCAGGCTGGTTGAACAAACAATATGGCGACCGAGTGAACTTGGGAAGCAGGCTGGTTGTCCCTTGGGGCAATTATCGTCTGAATAATGCATTAATTATAATAAATACCTGATAATTGCAGGCTTAAGGTTAAAGAAAGTGGTAATATTTAAGTGTTTTTTATTTAATTTGGTCAGATTATACACTTAGCACCAAACAAGATGATAGACATAGCCCTATGATTTTTGTCACAATTAGAATACTATAATATTGCATAACAGGGCATATTCATTGTTTTATTCACAAGTTATTTAGGAATATTCGCGAAATAGTAGGTTAGGGCTACTTCATCCACAATATCTCACTCCTTCGGAACTTGTTTCGTGACAATCTCGTCACGATCGAAGTTATCTGGTAGACTATCGCGTTTATTGCGCTTCTGTCTCACTGTAATCGCCCGGTCATACCAAAACAGCGTTGCCAATAATGACGGATCGCTGAAATCGCAATGAAGGACGCAATGACATCGTAATTAATCGATATTGTCGCAATGATGTTGCACAATTGTCGCACAATATTCGCAATTATCATTTGAAGGTCGACCAATTCGCACACCTTTTCCATGAGTTGCGACAAACGAGACCTTGGTGCAAATACTGAGATTCTACTGAGATAAGGTGAGAATGAAGTGAGACAATGCCCGATTATGTCGCATTTGTCGCAGCAGTCGTCCATTCGCAGCCGGATTTTATACTTTTCAAAATCTAACAGCGACCCTAGCGACTTCTGGGGTACTCGTGGGGGGGTTTGTGAGACTATTGTGAGAATACTACGATTGATTGCGACTTTATGGTCGATTAATGCGAATACTGGACAGAGAAAAAAAAAACCTGTCGCATCACATTCGAAGTCGCCGAGTCGCACAGTGGGATCCCGCCTTAACGGGCCTAACGTCTTATAATCTCAAAACTAGTGGGGTTAAACATTAGGGAGAAGGGGGTCCACAAAAACGGTCTACCTCCCCTTGAGACCCTTCTTTTCCCTGCTGCCAACATCCCTTTGACAACACAGAATATTCCACTGTTCAACAGTTGCCCAGCACAGACATAACTTCAACATCACGTATTCACTCAGAGATCTCTGGACCCATCTAAGTACAAAGAGTACAAAGGAAATCAAGCAGCAACAGATCTTGGGACACCTCGAGGTAACTTGCTCCATAAGTTACTGCTGTTTTTATCGCCCAACCGTTTCTCAGAGAGGATATGATTAAGTGTGAATTCAATTAGGTTAATAAACTAACAATACAGTACTAAGGAAATAATTTATTAATTTACAAATGCAGTCATTCGTGGGTTTCGGGCAAGGTGCTTGTGTAGCCGAACTTTAACCCTTAATTAGCGGCGAGCAACATAAGTCGAGTTAAAAAAAGCTGGACTATGTGGCGGCGCTCGACATAGGTCGAGTGGCAATTTCAGCACGTAATGTGGCTGAGAGAGAGAGACAAGTGGTGGCAGGAGACTAGCGAGCGTATGACTGCTCCAGACCACCGCGGCGAACCTACTGACACAAATCTCAGCTCCCTCCTCCCTCTCTCACTCGCTACATACTCAATTATGTACCGAAAGTACCGAATTACCTGCTTTTTGCACTCGCGTTGCACGGTTATTGCAAGAAAACTATCCATCATACAAGGATCGTTATGGTGTCATTCGAAAGCTCTGTTTATGCCCTTTCAGGGATAGGTACTTGTTTTACGTTCTGGGTCTTATTTAGGCATGAAAATGATCACGTAAACAGCCCTATTTTGGCTAAAAACACCCCGCTGTGCGGTACATATAATAAACCGCATAGGCCGCTCGTAAGGTGTTAAAAGAATCAACATTGTTACAGTCTATAACATCTCGGGGAAGCTCATTCCACAGATTGACCATTTCCTTTTGTGGAATTTGACTGGTCGATTGTAAAGTACTTATTGCAGTTCAAATTGTCGATGGGAGGTGACGGACTACCTGGACGCCGCAGGATTCCAATAAACAAACCTTGGGGCTACTACAACAATGACAAGATCTAAAACTCCTTATAAGAAACCTGTTAGCTAATTTAAGGGGGGTCACCGTTTTTTTTATCTTCCTCTCCTTTTCTCTCTTTCCCTGGCATGTATCCATTCGGCCGCATTCAGCCAACTGTTTTAAGACATTTATCCCCATCCAGGTGTCGATTTCTTCATGGCGAGCGATAGCGACCCAGCATTGTACGGAGAAATCTGGCTTCGCCGGAGAAGTTTTCCTATCGAAAAATGTAAAAATTTAGCTTGCTCTCAAAACAAAAATATATATATGCTGGCTCGCTACCGCTCGCCAGGAAAATATTGGCACCAGGATGGGGGTAAACGTCTTAAAACAGTAGGCTGAATGGGGCCGAATGGATACAAGCCAAAGAGAGTGGGAGAGAAATATAAAACAAGTGAGGTGGGCTCCCTTAACCTATGTTACAAGCAATAACAGCAGCTGTCTTTTCAGCTAATGGAATTGCGAACCAATTACAATAATTAATGAATTCATCATTTATGAAAAAGCGGAAGAGTAAAAGAAGGTTTCATAGGAGAATTAACGATAATTCCAATATCGAACAACGCAAGACATTCTAAACAAAATGTAGTTTAATGAAGAATAATAATAATTTAATGACAATGTGATATAATTACTTAGGACAAAATCTATGAATACAATCTAAACAGGACTTTTCTGTTGAATACAATCTAAACAGGACTTTTCTGTTGAATACAATCTAAACAGGACTTTTCTGTTGAATACAATCTAAACAGGACTTTTCTGTTGAATACAATCTAAACAGGACTTTTCTGTTGAACATATTTCTGCTAATCGGGGAACATAATGCAATCATCACAAAAATAATAATGTATGCCAATCGATATGAATAAACAGTTTATCATTGTTAGAGAGAGAGAGAGAGAGAGAGAGAGAGAGAGAGAGAGAGAGAGAGAGAGAGAGAGAGAGAGAGAGAGAGAGCGAGAGCGAGCGAGAGTGAATGAGAGAGATGTATATAGATATGGGGTGGTTAACGTGTAGACTGTTAGTGAGTCACCCAAGTAAAGCTCAATACCCGGTTCAATAGTAGTTCAAAATAATAATAGTTCAAAAATAGAGTGTAGATACGTGGTGCCGTTGTAAAGGCTTATCCCTCAATACCTTCATCTGATACACTGGCCACACAGATCTTACAATCCCTGCAAGGTGGCCAGGACTTAATCCTAGTAGAGAAAGCAACCCCAAAAGTAAAGGAAAGTGGAAGGAAAGGATAGCAAAGATTATGGCTGTCTCCCCACCTTCAGCTACCTCCATCACTTTGCCGCACATTCAAACGGTTTTATATACAGTATATATATATATATATATACTGTATATATACTGTATATATATATATATATATACAGTACTGTATACATACAGTATATATATATATATATATATATATATATATATAATTATTATATATAATATTTTCTATGTGAGTGAGGGAGGCAAAAGGTGGAACTGCCTATAGCGAGTGCCTCCCCCATAGTTGAAAGAGTCACAGGGCAAAATCAAGGGACGTTCGAGCCAAAAAGCCTGGACACACGGAGTTTGAAGCAATTTAAGTCATAGGAATAGGGAAAGACTAATTCTGGGAGAGAGTTCTAGAGCTCAGCTGTTGAATAGAAGAAAGTTTGAGAGTAACGTTTCACTCTTGGGTTGGAGAGTTGCACAGAGTAGGGGTGGGATTGTGTTGCAAGACGGGTACCACATGCCCTACGTAAAAGAGGTGGTATACACTGGGAAAGCTCTGAGGAACACTGATTATTATAGTAACGATAGAATAGCGAGAGAGATGCAACATTGCGGCGGAGAGAGAGAGATTGCAGAGAGTTGGTGAGCGGACGGGAGTTAATGATACGAAAGGCCTTCCTTTCAACTTTGTCTAGGAGAGCAGTGTGAGAGGAACCTCCATACTCATGTGAACAATAGTCACTACAAAGATGCACTATGCCCCTGTACAGAGCAAGAAGCTGTGCAGGGGTAAAGAACCCCCTAAGGCGGTTGAGCACACCCAGCTTCTGGGAGGCTGCCTTAGCGAGACTGGTAATATGGTCTTTCCTATTGAGAGCAGAAGAAAAAGAGACACCAAGAGTATTGAGAGAAGATGAAGGATTGATTTTTGTATTGTTGAAGAATAAGGGATAGTCCGCTGGGAGTTCCTGACGGGTAAATAGATGGAGAAATTGGGTTTTGGAAGCATTAAAGGTAACAAGGTTTTCTCTACCCCAATTGGAGATAGTATTTAGATCAGAGTTTAAGTGTTCTATCGCTTCATTCCGTTTGTCGTTGAGGAATTGCTGGCTTGGGCGTTCTGGAAAACTAATGGAGTAGTGTAAGGTTGAGTCGTCTGCGTATGAATGGATGGGAATTGAGGTACAGTTGAGAAGATCATTTATAAAAATTAGAAAGAGAATAGGAGATAGGAAAGAGCCCTGAGGAACACCGGAGTTTATAGGGTGAGGAAGTGAGCGATGGCCATCCACAACCGCAGCTATGGAACGGCAGGAAAGGAAATTAGAGACAAAGGCACAGATGGAGGGATAGAAACCAAAGGAGGGTAGTTTAGAAATTAAAAATTTGTGCCAGACTCTATCGAAGGCTTTCGATATGTCTAGTGCAATAGAAAAAGTCATACCGAAGTCCCGAAAGGAGGATGACGAAGAGTTAGTAAGATAAGAAAGAAGATCACCAGTAGAGCGACCCTTAACACTTAAAGAGTGGGGCCCGACTTAAGTCTGTATCTAAAAAGCAGCAAGTTAGGAGCATTATTAAGGTTTTTAAAGGGTTAAAATAAAGTGCAAATGGCCGGGAGAGCAGCAGGCCACACGGCCGAAACCCACGGCTCACCGCCGCCCACTGACTAACGCTCCCTCTGTTCTCGAGAGGCTGGCAGTGTAGCCAGTAGTGAGTGCAGCTGGAAAAAATATGCCGCTATACGCTAAACTCCCATGTTGGTGGTACCACTGCATTAAAACGACGAGTGCTACGTAGCTCGTTCTGGTCTCATTTTGAAGCTTGTAGCGCCTAGTTGTTTGCTGAATACATTTCTTTTCATGCAGATACTTGATTGATCATTCAGGAGGGCCTGAATATGCCCAAAATAGCCCAAAACCCCCCGCCCGCTAGACTAGGGTTAAGGAAGCCATACTGGCGATTTGAGAGCAGATTATGAGACGAGAAATGCTTAAGAAATTTGGAAGCAAGAATAGTTTCAAAAACATTAGAAATACAAGAGATGAGAGCAATTGGACGATAGTTGGAGGGTTGAGAGCGGTCACCCTTCTTTGGGACAGGTTGAATGAGACCAAACTTCCAGCATGAAGGGAAGACGTTAGAGGATAGACAGAGACGAAAGAGTTTGCCTAGGCAGGGAGTCAGCACGGAAGCACAGTTTTTGAGTACAACAGGAGGAACACCGTCCGGACCGTACGCCTTCTTAGTATTAAGCCCAGAGAGGGTAGAAAGTACATCTTTAGAAGAGATTAGGATATTAGGCATAAGGAAGAGAGAGGAGGGTGGAGAGGGAGGAATAACACCGGAATCATCCAAGGTGGAGTTTCTAGCAAAAGTTTGAGCGAAGAATTCAGCTTTGTCAGAGGAAGAAGTGATGGTTGTGCCATCAGAGTGGGAAATGGGAGGGAAAGACGAGGAAGAGAAATTGTTGGAGAGGTTTTTGGCTAGATGCCAGAAAGCTTGGGAAGAGATAGAGTTGGATAGTTCAGTGCATTTATTATTGATGAAAGAGTGCTTGGCAAGTCGAAGAACAGATTTGCCTTGATTCCGGGCAGAAACATAGGAAGAATGAGAGTCTTGAGTTTTAAGGCGTCGGTACCATTTGAATGCTTCCTCCTTATTGCGGACAGCAGTAGAACACGCGTGAGTAAACCAAACAAAATTAGCATTAGTCTGAGAGAAAGAGAATGGAATGTATGCTTCCATGCCCGATAGGATTACCTCGGTAATGCGTTCAGCACTCTCCGAGGGTCCCTGGCCACGGAAGCAGAAATCATTCCATGGGAAATCAAAGAAGTACTGCCGGAGAGCCTCCCAGTCGGCAGCGCCAAAGTGCCACAAGCGCCGCCGGCTAGGAGGATAGGGTGGCCGTACTGGAGAGATAGGACAGGTGACAGAGATAAGTTTATGGTCGGAGGAGCCCAAAGGAGAGAAAAGGTCGACAGTATAAGAAGAAAGGTTAGAAGTTAGGATCAAGTCAAGAATGTTTGGCAGATCTCCGAGGCGATCCGGGATACGGGGGGGTTGCTGAACTAACTGCTCTAGGTCATTTAGGATAGAAAAGACGTAGGCTTGTTCACCAGATGGGTCAGTAGTGTGAGAGGAGAGCCATTGGCGGTGGTGAACGTTGAAATCTTCTAAGATGGAGATTTCTGAGAAAGGAGAAATGGATATAATGTGTTCCACTGTAGAGTTTAGATAGTCAAAGTATTTGGGAAAGTTGGTAGAGTTAGGGGAAAGGTAGACAGCACAGAAATATTTAGTAAGAGAATGACAGGAAAGTTTGGGCCATAAAGTTGAGAATTCAGAGGAGTCGAAATCGGGAACACGAGAGCAAGTGAGTTTGTTGGGCACATATGCACAACATCCGCCTTTGGCTTTGAAACTAGGATAGAGAAAGTAGGAGGATACAGAGAAGGGGCTGCTGGATGTTGCTACAGACACCTGAGTTTCGGTGAGGAAAAGATGATTAGGTTTGTAGGAGCAGAGATGGTGTTCAACAGAGTGAAAATTAGAGGAAAGTCCGCGAATGTTGCAGAAATTAATAGAAAGAGTAACTGGCCGAGGTCCAGGTAATATATATATATATACTGTATATATGTGTTTGTGTGTGTGTGTGTGTGCATTGGCGTTCTTCTAAGAACATACGCAAGTGGGAGTCTGCAGAAAGCCGATTAGCCCGTAGTATATGTATAACTATTTATTGAGCTCATACAAAATATTATATTTCATGAGCTCAGCCTTTACATTATTTCGACATATATTAATATTATACTCTGTAATTGTGTATAGGCAAAGTGTATAAATACATAAATCATTTGAATTTGGAACACCCAGTAGGACACGATGGGTAGGGAGAGAGCCTTCATCTTTGCTATCCTTTCCTTCCACTTTCCCTTACTTTTGGGGTTACTATCTCTATTGGCCACCTCGCAGGGGTCGTAAGATCTGTGTGGCCATTGTATCTATGCAAATCACTCTCTCTCTCTTCACCAGTAATGGTATTTTTAGATGAGGATGGTCCAGTTGTTAAGGCATATTGGTCATAAATCTCCGGGAGTGAGGCGGTATTTGCCACGGTGGAGGGGTTTATGGGAATTGTTTTCATGGTTCAAGGGTTAAAGGTGATTATCACGTTAGGGAGTCTTGTGTTGGCTTTAAGTCATGAAAATCGTGCTTAAGTTGTTAGTAGAGTAGTTAAAATTTGTTTTTGTTTTAGCTATAAAGGCTTCTGTTAGTGGTGATGAATTTAAAGAGGGTTCAATGATAAGGTCTTGCGGTTTAAAGGGTTTTGTCGAAGGTCGAAGGTTTAAAGGTGATTAAGGTTAATGGTATATAATTATATGCAGTGTATATAATTATACAGTATATATTGTATAATTAGTATTATTATAATATATACCGTATATATATATTAATGGCGAATAAATCACAAATACGTGTTATCAAATTATGTAGTAAAACTCGCAGGAAAAATTAAACATTGGAACACCAAGCTCTCGTCTATTACCCTCAAGATGACTTGAGAGAATAGGCGAAAGCTTGGTGTTCCAATGCTTTATTTTTCATGCGAGTTTTATAACATAACATTGTATATATACAGTATACATACAGGCACACAGACAGACATATAGATAAATAAATAGATAGATAGATATAAACCGGTATACAGTATAGGTAATAACAAGTCTATATTTGCATTTCAATGCAATAGTGAACATAACGTTTCATACGAGGATCCCCAGGTGAAGAATGATTCAGGCTTCTTGTTTTAATACCCTGTACGTATGGCCAGTGCTGCCTTATAGTGTTCCATTTTCTTAAGGGGGTAGTGCTTGGTTTTTGGTCTATGTATTTTTTAATTTACTTATTTTTTAGTTTCCTCGCTAGACCTCCATCAAGCTTAAAAAAGCACCCTTTAGACCAACTTTCAAGATACATTTGTAAATTTTTCGGTAGAAAAATGTCCCACACAAAGGCCGGTTCCTTCTAAAATTACAGGCTTGCTATCGCTCGCCATGAAAAAATCGACACCTAAATGGCATGAAAGGTCTTAACATTGACGAAGAAATGGGGCGAAAGGTTTTAAAATCGACAAACTAACGGCACGAAAATCTTAAAACCTCAAAACTAATATGCTAAACATTGAGGCCTAACACAAGTATTTTAGAACAACCCTAACCCAATTTCAAATGAAGATATGATAACCGAGTGTTAATTTGTGATAAAGGGATATACATACAGTAATTCAGTTTCAGAAAACACAACTATTTATTTCTGGTTATTTCATTCATGTAGTCTTAGGGCAGCACTTAAGTGTAGTTTAAAAATGACCGGGGTAGGAGTAGGGTTTGAATTAACGTAGCAAAATATGTTCGATTCTACATTATTATAAACACCATACACAAGAGTCTTGCAATAAACAGCTTAAGTAATATTAGTATCCATACATAAACCTGAGTAGGATACTTAGGACATTATTTAGCTTTTATTTTTTGGTTAGTTTTAAGGAGAAATTGTGGTATTTGTTTTAATACTGTTTTTGTCACATTAGTTATCACGTAATTACACAATTATATAATAACCATATAATTGTGAGCGTTTGTAAACTGCCACACACAAGAATATATTTACAATTCTCCTTTGCAATTTACTACTTGCGAGTTTCATTCATATAAGGAAGTTGGAGCCGTAGACATCGATATTTAGCAGACATACCAACTTAAATACGGCTGTAGCACATTTCTAAATGCATTAAAACAAATTCAACATGAGTTTTATTCATCAGAAACCTACATTATTATAGCAATACCTTTTAACCCATGTTTAGCGGGACCTGACTTAAGTCGGCCTAGAGAACCAAGGATTAAGTGGCGGGGCCCGCCTTAAGTGTGTGTGCAATTTTTGAGCAATAATGGCTCTGAGAGAGAGACGAGCGACGGGAGGAGCGTAGGTCGGCTCATGACCGCTCGGCACGGATCCCGCGCGACTACTGACGTTCCCTCCACACACATCCACACTCACTGCCTCACTACACAGGGAATTATGTAAGGATATTACCGTATTTTAGGGATTTTGCACTCATCTTGCACGATCATTGCAAGAGAACGCGTGGTCGTAGAAGGATGGTTCTGGTGTCATTGGAAAGCTCAATTATCGCCCTTTCAGGGATACATAATTGTATTACGCTCTGGCTCTTGTTTATACATGAAAAAGAGCACGGAAACAAGGTCATTTAAGGTAAAACCACCCGCTTACCAAGTAGTAGAAATTACCGACCTAGACGCTCGTGGAGTGTTAATAGCAATGTTTACGTCTCTAACTTCCTTATAGCCTGAAACACGCGTGGTCAATTCTATAATGAAACATCTTTTAAACATCTAGTCTGTATACCAAACTGAATTTGATTGACTCTCCATGTTTATGTAACTTCCCTTCAATTACATTGTTACATACATAGTTATAGACACTGTTGGAGTAAACTGTTGTGGTGGTCAGCTGTGGCCTCATCTGGAGTGGACTGGGTACAGCTGGATCCCGCAAATGGAACAAAGTTTTACTTCTAATCAGCGGTAGAAGCGGACAGGAGTTAGAGGGTGGTGGTGGTGACTGGTGGTGGTGTTAATGGTGATGGTGGTGGTGGTGGTGGTGGTGGTGGTGTTAACGGTGATAGTGGTGATGGTGGTAGTGGTGGTGACTAGTGGTGGTGTTAATGGTGATGGTGGTGGTGGTGACTGGCGGTGGTGGTGTTAATGGTGATGGTGGTGATGGTGACGGTGGTAGTGGTGATGGTGGTGGTGACTGGTGGTGGAGTTAATGGTGATGGTGACTGATGGTGGTGGTGTTAATGGTGATGGTAGTGGTGATGGTGGTGGTGACTGGTGGTGGTGGTGGTGGTGTTAACGGTGATAGTGGTGATGGTGGTGGTGGTGGTGAGTGGTGGTGGTGTTAATGGTGATGGTGGTGGTGGTGGTGACTGGCGGTGGTGGTGTTAATGGTGATGGTGGTGGTGGTGGAGTTAATGGTGATGGTGGTGGTGGTGGTTTTAATGGTGGTGGTGGTGGTAGTGGTGGTGGTGGTGTTAATGGTGGTGGTGGTGGTGGTGGTGACTAGTGGTGGTGGTGACATGGTGGTGGTGGTGTAATGGTGATAGTGGTGGTGTAATGGTGATAGTGGTGGTGTAATGGTGATAGTGGTGGTGTAATGGTGATAGTGGTGGTGGTGGTGTTAATGGTGATGGTGGTGGTGGTGACTGGTGGTGGTGGTGGTGGTGACTGGCGGTGGTGGTGTTAATGGTGATAGTGGTGGTGGTGGTGTTAATGGTGATAGTGGTGATGGTGGTGGTGATGGTGTTAATGGTGATGGTGGTGGTGGTAGTGGTAGTGGTGGTGGTGGTGTTAATGGTGATGGTAGTGGTGATGGTGGTGGTGACTGGTGGTGGTGGTGTTAATGGTGGTGGTGGTGGTGTTAATGGTGATGGTAGTGGTGATGGTGGTGGTGTTAATGGTGATAGTGGTGATGGTGGTGGTGGAGGTTACTGGTGGTGGTGGTGTTAATGGTGATGGTAGTGGTGATGGTGGTGTTAATGGTGATGGTGGTGGTGGTGGTGTTAATGGTGATGGTAGTGGTGATGGTGGTGGTGGTGTTATTGTCGGTGGTAGTTGTGATAGTGACTGGTGGTGGTTAATGGTAGTGGTCGTGGTGTTAGTGGTGGTGGTGGTGTTAATGGTGGTAGTGGTGGTGTTGATGGTGATAGTGGTGATGGTGGTGGTGTTAATGGTGATACTGACGATGGTGGTGGTGGTCGTGGTGTTAGTGGTGATAGTGGTGGTGGTGTTAATGGTGGTAGTGGTTGTGGTGTTGGTGGTGGTGGTGTTAATGGTGGTAGTGGTGATGGTGGTGGTGTGATGATGGTTGTTGTGGTGGTGATGGTGGTAGTACAAAGGAAATCAAGCAACAACAGATCTAGTGACCCTTCTAGGTTGCTTGTCCTCAAAAACACTGAGGATCAAGTGTCCAAACAGTGGTTTAGAGTGGGTAAGGGAACATTAGAAAGGGAAATACTGCCCTGGAACTAATGTCCGTGGCAGGATTAGGAAGTTAGTAGGGGACAGATGGGTTAGTAACTGAGGGGGGGATAAAAATAAAGTTATTAATTTACAAACGCAGTCAGTCGCGGGTTTGATGCGAGATATTTGTCTAGGCGGAGTTTAAATGAATCAACGGTGATGCAGTCTATAACGTTTCGGGGAAGCCCATTCCACAAGTTGACAACTCGATTGAAGAAGAAATTCTTAGATTCGTGTGAGTTAAAAGATTTACCAATAATTTTGCAACCGTTTCCCCGCGTGTAATTAGATTGGTCGATAGTGAAGTACTTACTACAGTTCATATTGTCGATGCCTTTGATGATTTTGAACACTTGAATTAAGTCACCTCTTAATCTGCGCTGGCTTAAAGGAAATAGATTTAATTCCCTAAGACGCTCTTCGTATGGTTTGTTCTTTAGGCTAGGTATCATTTTGGTAACTCTACGTTGAACTCGTTCTAGCTTGTCTATATCTTTTTGGTAATAAGGGCACCAGGATTGAACGCAGTATTCCAGAAGAGGGCGGACTAAGGAATTGTAAAGGGTTAGGATAACTTCTTTGGATTTATGCTCAAATGACCTGCCTATAAAGCCAATTATTTTGTTTGCCTTCTTAACAACTTCTGAACATTGTTGACTCGGTTTTAGGTTACTCGATATTGTTACTCCCAGATCGGTTTCTCTGTTTACATTCTTAAGCTGAGTGCCATTCATCGAATAGTTTGCTATCTCGTTTAGGTATCCGATATGTAGTACTTTACATTTATCCGCATTGAAACTCATTTGCCAAATTTGGGCCCAACATGACAATTTATCTAGATTGTGTTGCATATCGTCAACTTGTTCTTTTGAGAGTACGCTATTTGCAATTTTTGTATCGTCAGCAAATTTTGAGATTGTACAGGTGAGACCCTCATCTATGTCGTTGATGTAAATTAGAAAGAGAATTGGTCCTAGTACCGATCCCTGGGGTACCCCGCTACTTGCATTGGTCCATTTAGATGCCTTACCGTTTATGACTACTCTTTGCTTTCTGTCGCTGAGCCAATTTTCTATCCATTTCAACACACCGTCTTGTATTCAATGCGCTTTTAGTTTTAGCAGTAAACGTTTGTGGGGAACTTTGTCAAAGGCCTTTTGAAAATCAAGGTATATAATATCTACAGCTTTACTCTCATCGTAGAGGTTGAGGATATCGTGGAAGAAGTCTAAGAGGTTTGTTAAACAGGAAAGTTTTTTACGAAAGCCGTGTTGAGTATCTTTAAGTATGTTATTTTCCTCTAAGTGATTTACGAGTCGGTCTCGTATGACCGTTTCTAGCATTTTACATACTACTGAGGTTAAGCTAATTGGACGATAGTTACTGGGTAGGGATTTGCTGCCTATTTTGAATATCGGTGTTACGTTGGCTAGCTTCCACTGATCAGGCATAGTTCCAGACTGCAAGGATTTATTGAATAGTAATGTCAGTGGTTTGGAGAGCTCATCCTTAGCTTCCTTTAGAACTCTAGGCGAGATTGTATCCGGTCCAGGTGTTTTATTTACCTTGAGTTTATCTAAACAATTCAATACTTCTCTCTCTGTAACGGTGATATTGCTTAGAACATCTGAATTATCAATCTGAATTGGCGATGGTGTAGGGATATCACTGAGGTCTTCTGTTGTAAAAACTGATGCAAAGAAGGTATTGAGGGCATTACTCATTTGTACTTCGTCTTTGGTGTATTCTCTATTTTCATCGACTAACGGTCCAACAGTTGAAGTAACTACTTTTTTTCTTTCTGATATAACTATAGAATTCTTTTGGGTTTGTTTTACTTTGATTCACAATATGTAACTCTAAGGTCTTTTTACTTTGTTTAATTAACTTTTTGGCTTTGTGTCGTAGCTCTACAAATTTCACCCGTTCTTCGTCATTTTGTGAGGATTTTAATCTATCATTAGCAAATTTTTTAGCAAGCAGGCAGTTTGAAATATCTTTATTCCACCATTTGGGCTTATTATTATGGCCTGGACGCCGTATTTTCGATGGTATGCAGTCTTGCACTGCTTTTAGGTAAGTGGTTTCGAATAACTTCCAAGATGTATTTATGTCGTTATTGTTAATTAAAAAGCTCCAGTCAGTTTCTTTAAACATAGCTCTAAGTTTATGGAAGTTTGCTTTCTTGAAATTAGGGACTTTTTCGATGCTACTATTTGGTTCGTTACTAGTAAACTTTAAAGTGAAAGTTATCGTACGATGGTCACTGTTACTGAATTCATCACCAACATTCAAATTCTCTATTAATTCTTCTTTTGTTGCAAGTACAATGTCAAGAACGTTATTACCACGGGTCGGCGTTCGAACAAATTGATAAAGCGAACTCTCTTGCAATTTCGTATACAAGTCATGTCCGGAGTGTGAAGTAAGAGTATCGCCCCACTTGGTCACGGGTAAATTAAAGTCGCCAAAAATTACGGTATCTTGTGAGTTACTTACATCTGCAATTTGTTCGTAAATTTCTCGGTCAGTTTGCACTGATTGAGCTGGAGGTCTGTATATTAATGCAAGTATTATTTTTGTACCTTTATTATTCTTTATTAGCACAAAAGATGCATCGACGTTCACAATTTGAGGTTTTGACAAGAGGGTAGGGTTAAGACTTTCTTTGATATAAAGTAAAACGCCACCTCCATTTCGATTTATTCGGCTTTTCTCAAACATTACATAACCGGGAAGTGAATACTCTGCTAAAAAGTCTCTATCTTCTGTATTGAGCCAAGATTCTGTTATGCCAATCACATCATAATTTTCTGTAAACACTAGCTCCTCTAAATCTGAAAATTTATTGCGTATGCTACGAGCGTTTGCATAGAAAACCTTTAACCCTTTCAGGCACATATGACGCAGAGGTTGCCAGATTAGCAATAAGAAATAGAGTTCTCTCACTCTTATAATTACCTCTCCAAAATTAGTTTTCTGCCCACAGCTAACTCAAAGACAACTGCAGAGGTTGAAGTAACTAAACTAAAGGTTTCTAAATACCCCTGATGGTAACAAAGGTTTTATAGTATCCCAAATAGGCTCATAATCGCGTCATATGTCGGAGAGGGTTAAATTTGTTATTTTAGAACTCACGGAACGCTCTTTAATAATATTTTTGGTTCTTGTCGGATCTACATATATGTTCATGGCTGTCCTCGGTCCTCGCTGTCTTCGGTCCTTATCGCTGGTGGTCCTCGGTTGCCTCTGTTTTTTTCTTGGCGTTGGATGATTTATGTCACTGCTGCTTCTTCTCGGATGGCGTTTTTTGATCCATGGCTGCGGACTGCTTCGTGTAGGAGACGACCCATGCGTGCTGAACCCACAGGGTTTAGATGAGTGCCATCCTTGCGGAACAGAGTAGGCTGGTTGTAGAAGTTGTCCCAGAGGTTGATGAATTCAACTTCTTCCCTCAGACACAAATATTTTAGTCGGCTATTTGTGCTGAAGGCCTTGTCATAGAATTTGTCAGGTGCGTCGATCTTGGGGAGAATGCCTGAGATGATTATATTCCTTGACTTGTTTTTGTAGTGCTGGATCATCTTGCGATATTTCTCCATCAACTCTTCGGATCTGGTGCGCATGACGTCATTTGAACCAGCATGGATGACAAAAAGGGTATTTTCATTTGCATCCTTTGTGGTATCTTCGAAGGCTTCCACAATGTCGTCCAGTCCAGCTCCTGGGATGCAAAATCTTTTTCGTTGATTTGGGACTCTGTCGCAGAACTCTTCGACCTGTCCTCGTAGGATGGAATCCCCAACGAGCCTGGTCTCTTCTGGTTCGTCTTCCATCTCTACCAATATCTCAAATCTGTTTGACATTGTGACTGGTAGATGAGATCTTTTCTGCGTTGGCCGTGCACCGTTCCTCACTGGTGTAAATCCAGAAACCTGTGGTGGCGGGATTCTACGTACAGGTCGGGGAGAGGAGTGGTTAGAACGGGGCCGAGGGGTTGGTACTGTTCGTGCTAGCAGGCTTCTTGCACGAGGAGTGGGGGAGAGGCTAAGGTGAACAGGGTGGCTGTCCTGGTTTGATGTCGGCTCAGGTTCGTCAGAAGCATCTGCTGCAGTGTCTACTGCAGGTGTTGGATTGTTGGCAGATGACATTGGGGCGGTGGTGGATGCTGGAGTTGAAACAATTGGAGTTAGTGATACTCCAACGTTGAGTGTTACAAACTCTTGGAGTGATTCCAGCTTCCTGGTGAGGGCGTTGATCTTGTTGTGGGCTTCATCCAATTTTGCTGTCAAATCCTCTCGTTGCTGGCAGAGTCGGCAGACTTGTGGATCGGCAGGAGGAAACATGGAAGCACCAAACCTACCGGCGCAGTTCGTACAGGCACGAGGCATGGTGACGATCACTCTCTTCAGATCACTTCACTCACTTAAAAACACTTAACTCACTGGTGGTGGTGGTAGTAGTGGTAGTGGTAGTGGTGTTGATAGTGATGATGATGGTGGTAGTGGTGGTAGTGATGATGGTAGTGGTATTGGTGTTGGTGGTGACTGATGATGGTGGTGGTGTTATTTTTGGTGGTGGTGGTAGTAGTGGTAGTGGTGATGGTGGTGGTAGTACAAAGGAGTACAAAGGAGTCAAAGGAAATCAAGCAACAACAGATATAGTGACCCTTCTAGGTTGCTTGTCCTCCAAAACACTGAGGATCAAGTGTCCAAACAGTGGTTTAGAGTGGGTAAGGGAACATTGGAAAGGGAATTATTGCCCTGGAACTAATGTCCGTGGCAGGATTAGGAAGTTAGTAGGGGACAGATGGGTTAGTAACTGAGGGGGGGATAAAATAAAGTTATTAATTTACAAACGCAGTCAGTCGCGGGTTTGATGCGAGATATTTGTCTAGGCGGAGTTTAAATGAATCAACGGTGATGCAGTCTATAACGTTTCGGGGAAGCCCATTCCAGAAGTTGACAACTCGATTGAAGAAGAAATTCTTAGATTCGTGTGAGTTAAAAGATTTACCAATAATTTTGCAACCGTTTCCCCGCGTGTAATTAGATTGATCGATAGTGAAGTACTTACTACAGTCCATATTGTCGATGCCTTTGATGATTTTGAACACTTGAATTAAGTCACCTCTTAATCTGCGCTGGGTTAAAGGAAATAGATTTAATTCTCTAAGACGCTCTTCGTATGGTTTGTTCTTTAGGCTAGGTATCATTTTGGTAACTCTAGTTGAACTCGTTCTAGCTTGTTTATATCTTTTTGGTAATAAGGGCACCAGGATTGAACGCAGCATTCCAGAAGAGGGCGGACTAAGGAATTGTAAAGGGTTAGGATAACTTCTTTGGATTTATGCTCAAATGACCTGCCTATAAAGCCAATTATTTTGTTTGCCTTCTTAACAACTTCTGAACATTGTTGACTCGGTTTTAGGTTACTCGATATTGTTACTCCCAGATCGGTTTCTCTGTTTACATTCTTAAGCTGAGTGCCATTCATCGAATAGTTTGCTTTCTCATTTAGGTATCCGATATGTAGTACTTTACATTTATCCGCATTGAAACTCATTTGCCAAATTTGGGCCCAACTTGACAATTAATCTAGATTGTGTTGCATATCGTCAACTTGTTCTTTTGAGAGTACGCTATTTGCAATTTTTGTATCGTCAGCAAATTTTGAGATTGTACAGGTGAGATCCTCATCTATGTCGTTGATGTAAATTAGAAAGAGAATTGGACCTAGTACCGATCCCTGGGGTACCCCGCTACTTACATTGGTCCATTTAGATGCCTTACCGTTTATGACTACTCTTTGCTTTCTGTCGCTGAGCCAATTTTCTATCCATTTCAACACACCGTCTTGTATTCCATGCGTTTTTAGTTTTAGCAGTAAACGTTTGTTGGGAACTTTGTCAAAGGCCTTTTGAAAATCAAGGTATATAATATCTACAGCTTTACTCTCATCGTAGAGGTTGAGGATATCGTGGAAGAAGTCTAAGAGGTTTGTTAAACAGGAAAGTTTTTTACGAAAGCCGTGTTGAGTATCTTTAAGTATGTTATTTTCCTCTAAGTGATTTACGAGTCTGTCTCGTATGACCGTTTCTAGCATTTTACATACTACTGAGGTTAAGCTAATTGTACGATAGTTACTGGGTAGGGATTTGCTGCCTTTTTTGAATATCGGTGTTACGTTGGCTAGCGTCCAATGATCAGGCATAGTTCCAGACTGCAAGGATTTATTGAATAGTAATGTCAGTGGTTTGGAGAGCTTATCCTTAGTTTCCTTTAGAACTCTAGGCGAGATTGTATCAGGTCCAGGAGTTTTATTTACCTTGAGTTTATCTAAACAATTCAATACTTCTCTCTCTGTAACGGTGATATTGCTTAGAACATCTGAATTATCAATCTGAATCGGCGATGGTGTAGGGATATCACTGAGGTCTTCTGTTGTAAAAACTGATGCAAAGAAGGTATTGAGGGCATTACTCATTTGTACTTCGTCTTTGGTGTATTCTCCATTTTCATCAGCTAACGGTCCAACAGTTGAAGTAACTACTTTTGGTGATGGGCTGGTCTATCAGAGTGAGACCTGAGCGATCTCTGCCATACCCATAGCTTACTCTGACTGTTCCTTTTACTTATATATGTTCTAGATCTCAAGTGACGACGTCTCTTCCGTGGATTGACCTCCCAATCTACCAAGATTGGAAGCCAAAGTGTCACATTTTTCCTTTGCCCCTCAACTTTCTCTTCATAATTGCTGAGGGGCACAGGGCCCTGGGTGGGGCTTTGGTTTCCCGGGCGTTTCCGCACCCTCCTCTGCTCCCCGTCATGGAGTGGCTTCGGTCACCCAGGCTTTATTGTGGTTGGCAGGGAGGGTTCTGTGGGGGCGCTCTGTTATGGCGTTGGCCTTGCTCGGGGCCTTGGGGCTGTTCGGCCAGGCAGCTTGGGGAACGACAACAACAACAACAACTACTTTTTTCTTTCTGATACACATATGCATAGCCTACGTGAGTTGCAGTTGGGATGTGTGTACATGCTTAGATTGATATGCAGGATTCGAAGTTGCATAATAAATCGTAGGCAGTGTCCACCAACCTTTAACTGTCTTCGTGGTGCGATGTATAAGGTGTTGATTTTCGGTGTGAGCATCCTGGGTTCGAATCCACGGACTGCCACATGTGTTTGTAAATTTCATTAATCGATTTTAGGAGTATGGTTGGTTGTTGGAAGGAACATAATAACTATAGAATTCTTTCGGGTTTGTTTTACTTTGATTCGCAATATGTAACTCTAAGGTCTTTTTACTTTGCTTAATTAACTTTTTGGCTTTGCGTCGTAGCTCTACAAATTTCACCCGTTCTTCGTCATTTTGTGAGGATTTTAATCTATCATTAGCAATTTTTTAGCAAGCAGGCAGTTTGAAATATCTTTATTCCACCATTTGGGCTTATTATTATGACCTGGACGCCGTATTTTCGATGGTATGCAGTCTTGCACTGCTTTTAGGTAAGTGGTTTCGAATAACTTCCAAGATGTATTTATGTCGTTATTGTTAATTAAAAAGCTCCAGTCAGTTTCTTTAAACATAGCTCTAAGTTTATGGAAGTTTGCTTTCTTGAAATTAGGGACTTTTTCGATGCTACTATTTGGTTCGTTACTAGTAAACTTTAACCCTTTATTGGCGATGCGCATCATATGTCGAGTGAAAGAAATTTGGACTATGTGGCGGCTCACACCATAAGTCGTGTGGCAATTTCAGCACGTAATGTTGCTGAGAGAGAGAGACAAGTGGTGGCAGGAGAGTAGCGAGCGTATGACTGCTCCAGACCACCGCGGCGGACCAACTGACATGAATGCCACCCTCCTCCACCCTTTCACACTCGCTACATAGTGAAATGTATGGGGAAAGTACCGAATTACATGGTTTTTGCACTCGTGTTGTGCGGTTGTTGCAAGAAAACTAGCGGTCATACAAGGATCGTTGTGGTGTCATTGGTAAGCTCTGTGTATGCCCTTTCAGGGATAGATACTTGTTTTACGCTCTGGGTCTTATTCAGGCATGAAAATGATCACGTAAACAGCCCTATTTTGGGTAAAAACACCCCGCTGGTGGCTACATATTATTTACCGCCTAGGCCGCTCTTTAGGTGTTAAAGTGAAAGTTATCGTACGATGGTCGCTGTTACTGAATTCATCACCAACATTCAAATTCTCTATTAATTCTTCTTTTGTTGCAAGTACAATGTCAAGAACGTTATTACCACGGGTCGGCGTTCGAACAAATTGATAAAGCGAACTCTCTTGCAAGTTCGTATACAAGTCATGTCCGGAGTGTGAAGTAAGAGTATCGCCCCACTTGGTCACAGGTAAATTAAAGTCGCCAAAAATTACGGTATCTTGTGAGTTACTTACATCTGCAATTTGTTCGTAAATTTCTCGGTCAGTTTGCACTGATTGAGCTGGAGGTCTGTATATTAATGCAAGTATTATTTTTGTACCTTTATTATTCTTTATTAGCACAAAAGATGTGTCGACGTTCACAATTTGAGGTTTTGACAAGAGGGTAGGGTTAAGACTTTCTTTGATATAAAGTAAAACGCCACCTCCATTTCGATTTATTCGGCTTTTCTCGAACATTACATAACCAGGAAGTGAATACTCTGCTAAAAAGTCTCTATCTTCTGTATTGAGCCAAGATTCTGTTATGCCAATCACATCATAATTTTCTGTAAACACTAGCTCCTCTAAATCTGAAAATTTATTGCATATGCTACGAGCGTTTGCATAGAAAACCTTTAAATTTGTTATTTTAGAACTCACGGAACGCTCTTTAATAATATTTTTGGTTCTTGTCGGATCTACATTTATGTTCATGGCTGTCCTCGGTCCTCGCTGTCTTCGGTCCTTATCGCTGGTGGTCCTCGGTTGCCTCTGTTTTTTGCTTGGCGTTGGATGATTTATGTCACTGCTGCTTCTTCTCGGATGACGTTTTTTGATCCATGGCTGCGGACTGCTTCGTATAGGAGACGACCCATGCGTGCTGAACCCACAGGGTTTAGATGAGTGCCATCCTTGCGGAACAGAGTAGGCTGGTTGTAGAAGTTGTCCCAGAGGTTGATGAATTCAACTTCTTCCCTCAGACACAAATATTTTAGTCGGCTATTTGTGCTGAAGGCCTTGTCGTAGAATTTGTCAGGTGCGTCGATCTTGGGGAGAATGCCTGAGATGATTATATTCCTTGACTTGTTTTTGTAGTGCTGGATCATCTTGCGATATTTCTCCATCAACTCTTCGGATCTGGTGCGCATGACGTCATTTGAACCAGCATGGATCACAAAAAGGGTATTTTCATTTGCATCTTTTGTGGTATCTTCGAAGGCTTCCACAATGTCGTCCAGTCCAGCTCCTGGGATGCAAAATATTTTTCGTCAATTTGGGACTCTGTCGCAGAACTCTTCGACCTGTCCTCGTAGGATGGAATCCCCAACGAGCCTGGTCTCTTCTGGTTCGTCTTCCATCTCTACCAATATCTCAAATCTGTTTGACATTGTGACTGGTAGATGAGAGCTTTTCTGCATTGGCCGTGCACCGTTCCTCACTGGTGTAAATCCAGAAACCTGTGGTGGCGGGTGTCTGCGTACAGGTCGGGGAGAGGAGTGGTTAGAATGTTGGGCGAGGGGTTGGTACTGTTCGTGCTAGCAGGTTTCTTGCACGAGGAGTGGGGGAGAGACTAAGGTGAACAGGCCGGCTGTCCTGGTTTGATGTCGGCTCAGGTTCATCAGAAGCATCTGCTGCAGGTGTTGGATTGTTGGCAGATGACGTTGGGGTGGTGGTGGATGCTGGAGTTGAAACAATTGGAGTTAGTGATACTCCAACGTTGAGTGTTACAAACTCTTGGAGTGATTCCAGCTTCCTGGTGAGGGCGTTGATCTTGTTGTGGGCTTCATCCAATTTTGCTGTCAAATCCTCTCGTTGCTGGCAGAGTCGGCAGACTTGTGGATCGGCAGGAGCAAACATGGAAGCACCAAACCTACCGGCGCAGTTCGTACAGGCACGAGGCATGGTGATGATCACTTTCTTCAGATCACTTCACTCACTTAAAAACACTTAACTCACTTTAAAAACACTAAACTCACTTTAAAAACACTTATCTCACTTAAAAACACTTGACTCCCTTCAGATCACTTCACTTACTTAAATAGGCCTAACCGAAAACAAAAATGTTGAAATACTCCCAAATAGGTTATCAGCGGTGATAGCCTAACCGAAAATTAAAACAAAACAAAATTATATTTGAATACCCAGTGATAGCCGAACCGAAAACAATTTTATTTTTATTTAAACAGAAATAGGCCACCAGGGGTTATAGCCTATCCTAACCGAAAACAAAAATTATGAAATACCGGTACGCAGAAATAGGCCACCAGTGGTGATAGCCTAACTGAAAATTTAAAAATTAAAGTACGCAGAAATAGGCCACCAGGGATGATAGCCTAGACTAACCGGAAAAAAAAATTATGAAATACCGGTACGCAGAAATAGGCCAGCAGCGGTGATAGCCTAACTGAGAATTTAAAAATTGAAGTATGCAGAAATAGGCCACCAGGGATGATAGCCTAGACTAACCAAAAACAAAAACAATCAAAAACAAAAAGTATGAAATATGCAGAAGTAGGCTACCAGGGGTGATAACCTACCTAAAAAAGCAAAACAAATATATATATATATATATATAATAGAATATGTAACTAAATATACAATTCACCAAATAGAGATTATATAAGAAGAAAGTGTAACTGCACACAAGGGGTTAATATTTTGTATCAACAGATGGCGCTGGTGTCACTGTAGGCTAGTCAAGCAGGATTATATTTAGATAAACAAAGTTATCAGTCAAAGGTTACTACAAGATCATGCAAGCAACAACTAAAATTACAGATATATATAGCTACAGTAGGATACTGAATACGATAACTACTAGAGTTAATAAGAAAATACAAAGCTAGGTCGATTAGAGGTGCGCGTGCGTCGTCTGCTACAAGCTAGGATAACAAATGTAAACAACAATGTTTATCAGTCAGAAAAGCAATAAAATAACATGCACGGCAACTACAGAACTATGTGGAGGTTAAACAAGCACTTAACTACTGTCCATGCAATGAATAAAGGGAATAGGGATATGAAATACTCAAATTAGGATCGAGTTTTCTCAGTGGCGATGCGGAGCTGTTGGCAGTGCTAAAGCCGGTGGGTGACGAATGTGAATGGGATACGAATTCGAATAGTGATGGTAGTGGTGGTAGTGGTAGTGGTGATGGTGGCAGTGTTAGTGGTGATGATGGGGGTGGTAGTGCTGATGGTGAAAGTAAGTGGTTTTAGTGGTGATGGTGTTAGTGATGATGGTGAAAGTGGTTCTTTTGCCGCTGAACTCTCTTGGAAAGATACTTTTTGCAGGCAACTTTGCATTATGTCTCCCTCACTCACATAAAGATATAAGATATTATTCTGGATCCCCTTTCACTTCACGTTTTGCCCCATTTTTGTTGTCGATTTTAAGACCTTTTGTACCATTTGGGTGTAAATATTTTTCCCGGCGAGCGATAGCAAGCCTGTAATTTAGGAGGAAACGGCCTGCGGCCGGCCGTGATAATTTTCTACCAAAAAAATTTACAATTTTTTCTCGAAGCACCCCGGGAGGTCTTGGTGGTATTTTTAAACTTTGACGGAGATCTTGGGAGGAAACTAAAAATAAGAAGCACGTAAATGAACAAATAAATAATGTCATATACAAATATCCCCTTAATTAAATTTAAGATTCACAATTATCCTCACACACACACACACACACACATATCATGCAACTTTGCTTCTCCCGTCACTCTCTCTCTCTCTCTCTCTCTTCTTCTCTCTCTCTCTCTCTCTCTCTCTCTCTCTCTCTCTCTCTCTCTCTCTCTCTCTCTCTCTCTCTCTCTCTCTCTCTCCTCTCTTTATAAGTAAGAAAGGAAGAAGCCAAGCTCCAACTTCCTATAAAGCCTTGCTCCTTCCCAAGAACGAGAAGGGTAAACCCAATTTGATATCCAATAAGTTCAAGATGCCTGCCTCTCCTCCCTTCAACCCCTTCTGTTCCGGCGACGTCTTTATATCTTTCATTCCAGATATATTCAGAGAACTACGTGCAGTTTAAGAAGGATCTGTGGTAGTAAAAAGGGTTACAGTGAGATAGTTAGAAGCCTATTAATTGATGGTGGCCCTTTTGAAGCTGATTAAAATCGTCTAATAGTAGACAGAATATAGTTTAAAGAATGGCACCGGTACAGAAAGGGTTAAGATATATAAGGCTAAAACCAAGGAAGAAATAAATATAGATTGGAGTTGGTCGGTATTATGAACTGGAGAAGTTGTTTTGTTGTTTTTGTTCCTCCCATGGAGGATTATGGCACATTTTAACAGTTAGACAATGTTATGCAGTTTAATAAGGACTTACTTCATTCTGAGTTTTAAATGAGATCGTTTTTTTTTTTTTTTTTTTTTTTTTTTTTTTTTTTTTTTTTTTTTTTTTACACCTATAAGTCCCAGAGCTAAAGCAAATTGTCCAATGGTAACCAAGAATAAAATGTTTATGCATTGTGGCTTATGAGCGCGGTCATGTCACGAGACCTGTAAGGTATCTGCACGTAATGATCACAACATGTATTGGGTACGTTGTAAGTAGGTGTGATTTTTGTGTGGTTCGGACTCTAATCGCCACCTAATCCTGTGTTAATCAGGATGGCACGTATATCCTACGAAGTATTTTCGCTTTGCGTACGTATATGATCATAATCATTACGAAAAGGTCTTGTGAGAGGGCTATTTCGTGATGGAATTCATCGACATTGCCACAACATTCAATTCGTGTCATGTCGTGCTCCAAATCGTGAATGTGTGACGGGGCCTTTAGATCCGACTGTTATAACCGGGCGGAGCTGTCATTGCCGTAAACTGCTCGCTAAAACCAGGCGGAATTTTGGAGGAAACACTTTTGTAAATGGCCATTAGCTTCTGAGCTATGTGTTGGGTGTATCATGGTGGCCAATTTTTTCAGTGTTGGTTTATCGTATATCGTCAGGATAGAGTAGATGATTTTAGTGTTATGTATTTGTATATGCACTACAACTGTACCTTAGTTATTAGTACTGCATAATATTGATGTCTATATCTCTAAGGATGTTGGAGCTGTTGACATAAATATTTAGGAAGAGTACAAGCTAATATCCAGTTGTAGTTTTTTTTGTCCTATGTGTATGAAGGAGACAAAAGGCACGTTGCCTGTAATGAGTATCTCCCCCAAAGCCAAAAGATTGACAGGGAGCCAAATTCAAGGGACGTTCAGGTCAAAATACCTGGACACACACAGTTTAAACCAGTCTAAGTATTTTGAATAAGGAAAGATTGATTAAGGGAGAGAGTTCCAGAGTTCACTTGTTGAGTAAAAGAAAGACTAAGAAAACTTGCCAACTTGCTAACAGAATAGGAGTGGGACTGTGTTGAAAGATGGGTGCCTTGCACTCGCCGCAAAGGAGGAGGTATGCACCGAGAGAGCTCTGAAGAACACTGATTTTTGTAATAGCGATAGAAAAGTGAAAGAGAAGCATAATTGCGGCATGTAGAAAGAAATTGTAGGGATCTAGTTAGAGGAAGTGAGTTGATGAGGCAAGATGCTTTTGACTCTACTCTTTCGAGAAGGGCAATATGGGTGGAAACTCCCCACACATGCGGACAATACTCGATACATGGTCGCACTATGCCCCTATACAGAGCACGAAGCTGTGCGGGGGTAAAGAATCCACGAAGATGGTTGAGCACACTTAACTTCTGAGAAATTCTTTTCGCAAGAGTGGTAATATGATAATTCCGAAAAGGTCAGATGAAAAAGATACACCATGAATACTGAGAGATGATGAAGGGTTGATTTGTGTATTGTTGAAGAGCAACTGATAGTCTTGTGGAAGATTGTGGCGGGTAGATAGAGGAAGAAATTGGGTTTGGGAGGCATTGAAAGTGACAAGATTTTCTTTGCCCCAATCATAAATAATTATTAGATCAGAAGATAGACGTGCCATGGCCCTGTTTAGTGAGTTTTGGAGTGATTGCGTGCTAGGTTGATGTGAACAATTAGTTGACTAGTGTAAGTTAGAGTCATCAGCATATGAGAGGTTCAGTTGAGGAGATCATTCATGAATATTAGAAAGAAAACTGGAGACAGGACAGAACCCTGAGGAACACCGGAGTTGATGAGTTAAGGAAATGAGAGATGGCCGTCCATAACTGCAGCTATGGAGCAGTCAGAGACAAAGGCACAGCTATAATAGAAGGATACAAATCGAAGAAAGGTAATTTGAATATTAGAGATTTGGCTTTTTTGTTTTTGTTTTTTTAAGGCTTTTGATATGTCTAGCGCAATAGAAAAAGTCTCACCGATGTACCGAAAAGAGGATGACCAAGAGTTAGTAAGATAAGCAAGAAGATCACCAGCAGGGAAACCATACTGGCGATCTGAAAGTAGATTTTGGGAAGATATTGTTAATGCTTAAGAAATTGTTATTGACGAATAGTTTAAAAGACTTTAGAGATGCAAGAAATAATTGCATTTGCGAATACATGAAACACAATTGAACATACTTTTTATCCAGCAAAAACCTACATTATTATTGCATTTCTGTTTACTAGCGATGTTTGCGGTTCCAACTTCCTTATAGACTAAAACTCGCTAGTGGTCATTTAATCAATAAGGTAAAGTTCCATCTCATGAACCCTTTCAGTACCGTTGTTGTCCTTCTTACTTTTTAATGGCTACTATTTGACGATTGTATTCAGTTTAAAAAGGACCTCCAGCGATTAACCGGCTTCGAACTATCTCAATTGACCCATTTTACTACCACAACTTCTTAAGTTGCATAAAATCGTTTAAATATAGCTATAATATAATTAAGAAGACGTCGCTGGTACAGAAGGGGTTAAAGTTCGATGGTGAATTTCAGAGCTGCACTGTTAAGAATCGGTGTGCAATATTAACCCCTTGAGGATCATGACACGCTATAGCAGTTTATCCTGGCCATCATTAGACGATTATATTTAGATTAGGAAGGTTATATGGCAGACAGAGGGTTTATTTAATGAACTCTGTAAGCTTTTAACCCTTTCCCTGTGGGTGACGTTCTGGAACGCATAGCCAATTTACAGCAATTTCCAGGCTTTAAAAGCCTGTAAAAGCCGTAGAAATCGAGTGTCAGTGGGCGGGAGCATGAGGGACCTCCCTCCGACCCTCAGAGCAGCCAGCCGCTCACTGAGCGAGACTGTGTCTTGCGTGGGTGTCTCACAACAGTGTTGCCGAGCGAACGAGAGCTAATAATTGCGAGTTTTCCCGAATGTCTATGGCAACGCTGCGGGTGAACCCAGGCCACCTACGAAGCTCGTTTTGGTGTCATTTTGAAGCTATTTTCGCCTAGTTTTCGGCAGAATACAGTTCATTTAATGCAGATGCTTGATTAATCATTCAGGAGTGCCTGAATATGCCCTAAATAGCGCAAATAAGCCCACAGAGAAAGGGTTAATTTCCACAGGCCCTTATTAAAATGCATAACATTTCTTAATGATAGCCAGAATAAAGTGTCAGAAGGCGAAATTATCCTCAAGGGGTTAAATATATATATATATATATATATATATATATATATATATATATATATATATATATATTAATTATATATATACAGTATATATATATATATATATTGTTATGCCACGTTTATAATAAAATGTGAGATAGTCTGATTGCGATTTCCACCTTAGGAATCAACGCTACTCATCAACTGAGATGCCTCTCCACTGGGCAAAGATTAACCTTAACTCTATAAAACAGCACTCTAGTAATAAACAATGGACACACAATACACATGAAAGGCTTTAACAGGTGTTATTTCTTAATAGCTAGGGTACAATCTCAATATGTATCTGGAACAATACTCATAACATCCATATCAAGAGAATAATAATGTTACAACTGAACATATGAATAATAATACATAGAGAGGATAAGTTTCAAATCACAATAAATAAAGTCCTGATATAATTATACAAGCTCTCAAATATGGCTTGGCAAGGTGTAAATAATAGTTACTGCGAGGTTAATAGCGTAGCACTGATAAATATGGACAATAGGACAGTATTTGACTTCTGAGCGAACAATAAGTCTAAGCAACTTGAACAGGTAGTTAAACTGAAATAACTCAAAGAGTCATAAATATGAATTATAAGTTCATAAACTTGTAATAAATATAATAGTCAGAAATAGTGATTGAGAAGCAATTACTCGCAACTTGAACTAATCACTATTGGACTTGTACCCTGATGACACGTAGCGTAGCGTATAAACTAAGGTCTGAGTAAGCATTCAAGTTGACGTGTAAGTGTATGTATTCATAACCGGATAAACATTTGGATATTTCCACATTAATAAATACAGGAGCCTGTATCTCTAGAAGTTTATAAAAGTTTTCCGCCCGATAGAAGTGTGTATTGTTCTCCCGAAGCAGAGCAACGAATAATAAACAAGGAAGGGAAGAATGTAAAATCTTCTTTAATTACGTTAATACTGAGTGAACCTTATCATACCTCAGCCTAGACCCTCTCAACAATCATCCTTACCATTACGAACAAAAGAAACACTTAAATGATTTTGGTAGAGAGAATAGGCACTGGTAGAGCGACGTTGGAGCACTGTGGTGTAGCTTTAGTTGTCCTGGTTCTTGACTACAGGGTCTGTGATTTCACACCTCCCAGACAGGCTCGGGGCCCAAATAACTGCAGGGCACGGTCGTCTCTCTTTCTCTCTTCCCTCGGCTCGACACCACGCACTTAGTCACGATCCATGCTGAGTCTGGAGGATATCAACAAAGGATCCACTACACTTGGTATACTTAAGGTATTACCAGGCATAGGCGGACAAGATGAAGGCAAACTATCTGGAACTGCGAAAGGGTACAGTGATTCAAGCTGAGGCTGAACAAGGTTATGTAAGCTTGCATCGAAGGTATTGGAGTCACCTAATATGCTCGAGTCAAAGGGTGTCACAGCCAATAAATCTATCATGTCCCCGTCGTATAATAATAAGTCACAAGAAAGACTTGAGTGGCTGCTCTGTGCAAAATCAAGGGTTTCGGTTGGAAACTCACGTAAAGTGTTGCCTGCAATCGAGCTAGCTACTGGGCTCCTTATGAATGGATGGACTTCAGTAGATAAGGAATGAAGTTCCTCACCAATATCTTTACCTTTGTTTCTAAGTTCCGAACCCAAAATGGTAGAGAAGTCTGAGGGCTGAAGGCTTACTTTGTCTAGGCTCAACGCGCATAGTGACTCTGATTTGGTCGGCACCTGGGAGGGCCGATTCCGGGGTAAGAGGGGCATGCGTGAGCCTCTGGCATTGGTTTCTATAAGGGAGCCAGTTGCATTAACACTTGATTTAGTTTTGAATTTACATGAGGAGGGTGTAGGTATAATTTGTATGTGAAGCTGCGTTGGTATTTACTCTGAGGGGGATATAGGCCTGATGGGTGAGGTGAGTCTACTATGACTTGGTTATCCCTTTCCTCATTATTTGCATGGTTATTGGGGTTTATTAATTCTGGGGAATAGTTAGATTGTTTTTTCACATTTTCTTTCCTTGGGTCATTATACAACACAGGGGAACACTGAAGGGGGTTGATTTTCTATTTGCATAGAGTTATTGTGGTCCAAGTGTGTGTCTGGGAGGCTAGGGCAGTTTTCCCTCCAACTGTTGTTTTCCTTCTTCATGCCTGGTGGTTTGTTGGAGTTAGCCTTATTGATTTGGTTTTCTTTCATACATCTTCTTCCCCTGTTATTATTATTCTTGAATCTCGGGGAGGGGGGGCTGATTTATGTTGCACGATGAAGTCATGGTAGCAATGCGCACTGGTGCTTCTGAGGTGGTGATTGTGGTTGGTCAATGGTTGGGGGGAATGTTGGTGACATTTTTCTCCCGTGGCATCTCATATATATATATAGGTGGCATTGTGAGAGTGAGGGTCCGAGTGTGGGAATGAGACTGTGAAGCGCAGAGGCAAGGCGGCTTCAGAGATGGAATTGCTTCGAGCCGTGAAGCTTCGCATGTCTCACTCCCTAGACTGGAGCAAGACCTCACAGGCCTCACCGTGTTCAGCGGTAGAATATAAAGGCTATCAGCCAATGCCCGAGAGGGAGTAGTTGGAATATAGAAAAAAAATAAAAAAAAAATCATAAAAAAAATACAGTATATATATATATATATATATATGCGAATACTGTATATATATATATATACCGGTATATGTATATATATACATAATTATATATATATATATTATATATATATATTATATATATATATATATATATATATGCAAAGTATATCTCACAAATACACATGAGCTAATAAACGTTTATATATTCCCAGCCGGGATCGAACCTCCCGACATTCAGAACGAGTGTCTGAGCTTTAAATCACTATACTACCGCGTGATAAATACATGTTTCAAGTATGATCTCCCTTCTCCTTAATATATATAGGAAAAGGTTAAGATTGCTTTATCACGCTGTGGTGTAGTGGATTAAAAGCTTGGACAATCATTCTGAATGTCGGAGGTTCGATCCCGGCTGGAAGTATTTACACATATAGCCTCGGATGCGGACGGAACCTATGTTGACAAACCACGTCCGACTAAGGACATTCCTTCGGACATTCTGAGAATGGCTACATGGAATGTTAGTGGCATGAATGATGACACAAAAGAGAGAGAGGTTCTGGAAGTGCTAGTGAATGCCAGGCTGGATGTATGTGGAATGACAGAGACCAAATGGAAAGGTTAAGATGTGAGAGAGTGGGAGTGTGGAATGGGTGTGTGTGCTGGAGTGAGTGAAGGAACAGCGAGAGAAGGTGCGTGTTTGTTTGTAAGTAGCAAATGGAAGGAATGTGTAAGAGAGTATGGGTCTGTGGGTTCAAGGATTGTGTGGGTGAGAATGAACGTAGGAATACAAACGTGGGTGATTGTGTGTGCGTATGCCCCGGCAGAGGATAAACTTGAAAGCAAGAAAGAGGAGTTCTGGATGAATGTGGAGGCGTGCCTGGAGAAGTTTGACAAGAACGAAAGAATATTTCTGATTGGGGATATGAATGATAAGGTGGGTGATAGGAAAGTTGAGGGAGTGGTGGGAGGGTGGGGGGTACCATCAGAGGTGAATGGAAATGGTAGTGTACTTGTGGACGTATGTGTGGGGAGGAGGCTTTGGATAGCCAACACCTTCCGACACAGAATGATCCACAGGTACACGTGGAAACGGGTGTTGACGATGGAGGATGAGACAGTGGTGGAACGAAAGTCATTGATTGATTATGTATGTGTGGATGAACGAATGAAGAAATCTGTGCTGGATTCTAGGATGTATAGGAGTATTGGAGGGGGTCTGTATGATCAATATGTACTGGTAGCTAAGGTTAGGATACAAAAGAAGTGGGTGAGGAGAGCTGGAGGGAGGCGAGAGGAGGGTGGAATGGTGAGGAGGGTGGAGAGGTTGCAGGAGGAGGAAGTCAGGGAGGAGTACAGGAGAGCAGTGGAAAGATGACTAGGTGGGTTCGACCTGGAAGTTATGGAGGAAGTAGAGGAGATGAGCAAGGTGTTTAACACCTAACGAGCGGCCTAGGCGGTAAATAATATGTAGCCACCAGCGGGGTGTTTTTACCCAAAATAGGGTTGTTTACGTGATCATTTTCATGCCTAAATAAGACCCAGAGCGTAAAACAAGTATCTATCCCTGAAAGGGCATAAACAGAGCTTTCCAATGATACCCCAACGATCCTTGTACGACCGTTAGTTTTCTTGCAACAATCACGCAACACGAGTGAAAAAACCATGTAATTCGGTACTTTCCCTAAACAACTCACTGTGTAGCGAGTGTGAGAGGGTAGAGGAGGGTGGGATTCATGTCAGTTGGTAAACGGGGTGGTCTGGAGCAGCATACGCTCGCTCTCTCGCCACTTGTCTCTCTCTCTCAGCAACATTACGTGCTGAAAATGGCATACGACTTATGTTGTGAGCCGCCACATAGTCTAAATTTCTTTCACTCGATTTATGTTGCGCGCCGCCAGTTAAGGGTTAAGGATGAGATCTGTGCAGCATGTGAGGAGGTCTGTGGAGTGAGGAGAAGAGGGAGGGGAGTGAAAGGTACAGCATGGTGGACAGAAGAGGTAAGAATAGCAGTGGAATAAAAGAAGAAAGCATATAGAGAGTGGTTGGGTAGTAGAGGGAATGAAGATTTCGAGAGACAGAAACGAGCGAGGTACGTGGAGAGTAAGAGGGTGGTGAAGAGAGTAGTGAAGGAAAGTAAGAAGAAGAATCGATGAGGAATTTGGAAGGAATCTGAGTGTAAAATGGAGAGAGAGTAAGAAACTGTTCTGGAAAGAAGTCAAGAAAGTTAGGGAAGGTAGCAAGGGAAACAGTAAGGGTGTGAAAGATAAGAATGGGAGAATGTTAGCCGAGAAGCAAGAGAGAGCAACTGTGTGCGAAAAATGGAATTTGAAGGTAAATGCGGGTAAGAGCAAGGCTATGGTCTTCGAAAGGGGTGAAGTCACAGAGTGTGAGGTGAAGCTGAACGGTCAGGCTATGGTGATCGTCAACTCTTTTAAGTATCTGGGCAGTGTGTTGAGTGAAGATGGGACTATGGATGAAGAAGTGCGGGAGAGGGTACAACAGGGGAAGAGGGTTGTAGGAATGCTGAAAGCAGTAACAAGAAATAGGGTGGTCAGTATGGAAGTGAAGAAGTCCTTGCATGCCAGTGTGGTAATCCCGACACTGACTTACGGAAGCGAAGCATGGACATTGGCTGAGAGACTCAGACCAAGAGTGAGAGCCGTGGAAATGAATTACTTAAGAAGTGCGTGCGGAGTTACATGGAGCGATAGACAGACTAATGAGGAAGTAAGAAGGAGGTGTGGTGTGGAGGTAGATGTGGTGGAAAGTGTGAAAGGAACAACTTGAGATGGTTCGGCCATATGGAACGTATGAAAAGCGAGAGAATGACTAAGAGGGTGTATGAGAGCGAGGTGGAGGGACAGAGAGGGAGAGGTAGACCGAAAGAGAGGTGGAAGGATAGAGTGAGGAAGTATATGAACGAAGGCGGTACTGGTTGGGGGGAGGGGCATCGACATGCACAGAGGTGCATGGGGGCGGTTCGTTCGTGGCCACCCCTTCGGGGATCACGGCGTCAGGCAATAGATAGATAGAATAATATATATATACCGGTATATATATATATATATATATATATATATATACATATATATATATATAACGGAGAAATGGATAGGTTTTAGGAAGGGAAGAGGATGTGTTGATCAGATTTTTAAACTGAAATGTGATGTGGAAAAATATCTGGAGAAGCAACAGAAGCTATATGTTTCCTTTATGTACATGGAGAAGGCCTATGACAGAGTGGATAGAGAAGGTATGTGGAAAGTACTTAGAATATACGGAGTATATGGCAAGTTGCTGAAACCAGTAAAGAGCATATTATATGAGGGTGCAAAGGCGGCAGTACGTGTGAAGAATGAGCAGAGCGAGTTCTTTGATCTGAATGTTGGGTTGAAACAGGGATGTGTCATGATTGTCCCTGTGGTTGTTTACTGTATATATGGATGGAGTCATGAAAGAAATATAAGGAAGAGCAGTGGATGTTGCTGTATCGCTGACAAGGGAGGGAAACGAGTGGAAGCTACCTGTACTGCTATTTGCTGATGATACAGTTCTGATGAGCAATAATGAATGGGAGTTGCAGGGTCTGGTAAATATGTTTGGAACAGTGTTCGAAAAACGGAGTCTGAAGGTAAATGCGGGGAAGAGCAAAGGTTATGGTCTTCGAATCCGGTGAAGCCACAGAGTGTGAGGTGAAGTTGAACGGTCAGGCTATGGAGATTATCAGCTCATTTAAGTATCTGGGCAGTGTGCTGAGTAAGGATGGGAGTATGGATGAAGAAGTTTGGGAGAGTGTGCAGCAGGAGAAGAGGGTTGTAGGAATGCTGAAAGCAGTAACCAGAAATAGGGTGGTCAGCATGGAAGTGAAGAAGTCCTTGCATGACAGTGTGGTAATCCTGACACTGACTTATGGAAGCGAAGCATGGACTTTGGTGGAGAGACTCAGACCAAGAGTGAGAGGGGTGGAAATTAGTTACTTGAGAAGTGCGTGCAGAGTTACATGGAGAGATAGACAGATGAATGAGGAAGTAAGAGGGAGGTGTGGTGTGGAGGTAGATGTGCTGGAAAGTGTGAAAAGGAACACCTTGAGATAGTTCGGTAATATGGAACTATGGGAAGCGAGAATATGACTAAGAGGGTGTACGAGAGCGAGGTGGAAGGACAGAGAGGGAGAGGTAAACTGAGAGAGAGGTGGAAGGATGGAGTGAAGAAGTATATGGATGAAGGCGGTGCTGGTTGGGAGGAGGGGCGTTGACTGGCTGGGGACAGAGGTGGATGTGGGCGTTTCGTTCGTGGCCACCCCTTCGGGGATTACGGCGTCAGGCAATAGATAGATATATAGATAGATCTCATTCGTTTGGCGATTAATGGTGCATATTTTCATCTTGGTGGCCGACTATACAAAAGTTCACATAAAATGTTTTTTTTTTGTAGTCTGACACTTTCCCTCATAATAACTTTTTCCTCCACCTCCTCCTCCTGCAGTAGTACCTTCCCAAAAATCTGTTTCTCCTCCTTATCCAACTTCTCTCTCCCCCCCCCCCCCCCCCCTCTCCCCTCTCCGCCATATTCCAACACAGCCACCGCTCATAAAGCACACATTTGCTCGTAAACCCGTGCAATATCTTCTTTCTCACGTTTTGCTTTCACTTTATGTTCTGCCGGTTGTATTCCTTCCCTTAAAGGTTTTGGTTGTATGATTCTCTCTCTCTCATACTTTCCGTCCCCTTTGCTCTCTAATTACAGCCAAATACCAAAGTGTTCTCTTATTGCCTGTAGTCACTGATCTCGCTCTTTTAATCTAGGCTTCTACCTTACGTACATACTGTAGGTATGATAAGATTTTGTTAAATTGTAATGGAATATCAATATAATATCTAGAAAGTTGTTGGAAGGTATATATATGCACATTTTGTGAAGGAATGCTTTATTAACGATAAAGCACTTCTCGGCAGAAGGTTGCTATAGTCAAACCTCTTAATATTAATACAAATACAATCCCCACCAGTCCTGCTTCATCCGAACACGATAGTCAAAACGTATTTCAACATGTAGGAAATGGTGCGAAAGAAAGCGTTGATCTCGGTGACAACCTTCAACAAGTTTCACACAGTATAGTGGGTGACCAATAGCAGGCGCCACATTGGGAGAGACTCAACCTCACACGTTCAACTGGTAGAGTATTGTTGCAGTGTTCCAAATATAAGGAAGTATTTTTGCATTCCAGGTGGTGGGACAAATGTTGTTATGACAGTAAAGGATGAATATACTGTATTGAGAGACTTTTATTTAATTAACCCGCTCAGTACCGGTGTTATCCTTTGATTATATTCTGGCAATGATTAGACACCTTTATTCAGCTTAGGAAGGACCTCTAGCAAAAATAAGGCTTCAAACTATCTCAACCCACCCTTTTAACTATCACTGATCCTTCTTAAGCTGCATAATATCGTTTAAATATAGCTAGAATATAATATAACAAACGTCGCTGGTATTCTAAGGGTTAAAAACATAAATGGATAACTGGTAGTGAACCTCTGTATGCAAGTCAAATGAAACTTTATCAAGAAGCTTAGATAAAAACCAAAACTATATTAGGTAAAATATGAAATATTCAGAAAAGATTGGACAGAATATTGACAAGCATGAAGAAACAACAAGGTATGTTTTGATTAGAAGATTTTTGGCTAAATCTCCATATTTCTGTACTAATTGTGGTGCACTTTGTGTGACACCAGTGAAGGCCCTAATTGTCCATGGTTATGTTCAAGAGTTATCAGGGAACAGTTGCTAGTGAGCTTTTAAGAGTAGGCAGCACTGACCTAATAAGTATAGGTTTAGCTGAAGTATCTAGGTCTTGCGACGGTATTGACTGAGCGCGTATCAAAGAAAACAGAGGCGCCTAACCAGACTAGCAGGAGTGCTGCTTGCCATTGTTGTCCTAAATATATCACGCACGAGTCTCTGTTGTTGATCTCTATAGTTACACAGCCCGCCTACACTGCGTCCAAGAGATCTAGTCTAAAATTCGCGAGACAAAAATTATTAGAATAATTACGAAGTTGTTAGTTTTTCATTACCTCATACATTAGCCGTATTATCCATATAATTATATGTTCAAAAACATCTTTCATTCCTCAACACTTTCCGATCTCCTATTAATCTATTTAGCCATATACAAATACACTAAAGCTAAGCATTTCCTGTTGACTCATTAAAACAGCTCCTGCTCTCATATTGGCAACTTTGTAAAGTTAATGTTCTCTAACTAGCCAATATATATTGATTGTCGTCTTCTATTCGTCAACAAACATTTCTTCTATACTTCTTATTTTTCTTCCTAACCCCTTCTTTGCCGACGACGTCTTTTAAACTTTATGCTATTAGATTATTCAATTTAAAAAGGCCTCTATCACCTACCAAGCTTCAAACTATCTCCTTTAACCCTTTTTACTACCACATATTCATCTTAAACTGCACAAAATAGTCTAAATATAGCCAGAGTAATATTGTAAAGACGTCGCCGGTACAGAAGGGGTAAAGGGTGTGACTGCAATGTACACGGATTATTATCATCCTCAGATAGTTGCACAGGCGTCATTGGCGTTGAACGTGTTACGACCGGGGCTACGAATAAAACAAGGGCACTTAATGCTTGGACTAGTAATAGGGCACAATGCAACAATGGTACGCTAGATCCAAACCCTCGAACTTATATGCCAGCGAACAAAACACCTATACCCTCCAGAGTTAATCTGCGATAACAGGGTATCCTTAACTGGGCATAAATATACTCTACTTCAGGCTAACCCACACTGGTATAGCCTGATAACACACAGGATGCAAGTTACGTTAAAATGCATAAACAGGAATCTAGGGAAAGATCAATTAAATCACTTCAAGATTTAATACAATAAAAAGATGCTTCAATACAGTTACTCTAAACAACAATAAACTCTTCACTCCTATCTGAAAGAAAGTGAAGTATAGTCCTACAGCATAGACCTGGAAACTTCTGAAGAACGTCTGATGCTCATAAGATGCTCGTATCTTAAACTATATAAAGGCAGGAGGCAGGACACCACACGTGTAAAGCGAATACACAAAAAGATAGGATATAATATGTTAACTGACACGAGAATACTATAAATGCGCAACGGTAGTATTGCTCGACACTAAAAGAAGTACTTCCTCATTAACGAAACAGCCTACTATGGTTGTGCGGCTCAGCAACAACCTAGACTAATAAATGCTGTGAATAATAATGCATACATATCAAAGAGCTTATATTAAATACTAATAAGTGTCTAATCAATTAATAATGTCTAGCTGGGACACTCTAGGTAAGGAACTGGGGTTGAGCAAGACAGGCTCGTAGCCTAGTGATGTCCTTAAGACTGTATCCTTTAAGTTACGTTAATTGACTAGGGTGCTCTCTTGATAAATCCAGATCACAAGTATCTGGTTCTATCCTGGCGACCCTCTAAAGCCAAGCAAAGAGGCAGCAAAGTGTGGAACTGGTACAGGCCAAAGCCCTCAGTCAACACAAAGGACACAACCAAAAAGACAGCACAGGCTATCACAGGACCGGTCGAAGTCGTGTAGGTATAAGCAAACCATACACATATCGATGACAACGACTACAGTTACCCTATCCCAGTCTAGCATTAAATAAAAGAGCAGAAACACTAAATCCTACATTAGCCATACGAAGAAACGTTGCATCCCTTGCATTATTCTACAGATATTTTCACAGCAATTGTTCCGAGGAACTTGCTTCAATTGTGCCGCCTCTCCACATCTTTCCCCGTAGAACTAGGGCAGCTGAGAGCGCCCATGAATTTACACTTTCTCCTCCACAATGCAGAACTTCTGCTTATCAGAATTCATTTATCCCCAGAGCTACTACTCTTTGGAATTCACTTCCCTCGAATTGCTTTCCACAAACTTACAATCAACAAATGTTTAAATCCAGTTGTTACAAACATTTTATGAATGGAGGATGCCTTTAGGCACATGGACCTTTTTGTTTTATCTGTGTTTTTCCTTCCTCCGTTCATTGTCTCTTTAAAAAAAAAAAAAAAAAAAAAAAAAAAAAATTAATAATGGAGACACACAGAGTTCATAACCTATACTAACTAAGAACCCTCAATACCTATTCTAAGTACATGTAAATATCTCAGAGGACGGCGCATGCAATACAATGGGCCGGCTATGGAAACCGTATGCAGAACCCAAGGGGACAAGTAATTGAATAAAGATGAGAAGTAATGGAAAAGAGAAGTTCAGAGAGAGAAACTGTTCTAAAGGTGGTGATCGGGGGAGAGAGTAAGCAAGGGATGTTAGATGCATGCACGCCTAGCCTGTCCTGAGGAGGACAGCTCCTGGGGACCCCCATGAACACAGGAGCCCACAAAGACGCGGTGGTCGGCCAATCACAGGCCGAGACGTCACAAGGCAGCAGGTGTCACGTGACACAGCCAGACACGCCAGCCAATCAAGAGCGTGAGAAGGCCCGCGCGCGAGCCTCCGAGCGAGGGAGGCAGCACATGCATACACACGCACACAATACCACCACACTGCCTACAACGCTCTTTCTCCTTAACAATATACAATGCATCTTATATTCTATTAATGATATAAAGCACTTCCCGTTGTCACAGACGAAAACTAAGACCACCACTGGACTGTCTGTGACAATACGATTGCTAGGAAAGAAAGAACAACATTCTCTGATAACTGTAGCCCATTTCGATGTTCCTGGCGAGCGCTAGTGGCTACCGAGAGGCGATTCTGCCAATGCTGGTAGACGTCACAAACGGCATTCGAATGGCCATTTAGTCCTCATGCTACTCTCATATTGGTTGAGTCATTTACTATTGACCAGTCAATCGTGCCCTGCCTCTCTCCTATTGGTCAGTATAGCCATTTCTCTTTTGTTCCTTTATTTCTGCCCTGCTCTTAGTACCCAATTTTCCCTGTCCCTCTTCTTTTGGTCAGTTTATTTCTGCCTTTTTCTTATTGGCAAGTTTATCCCAGGCTGCTCTGCAATTGGTTGGCTGTTTCACTCTTCCTTAACTGTTATTGGCTGCGGAATATTTGTGAAGAGGGAACAACATTGTGGCTGGGAAAGTTTGGGGAAATAGCCAGTCTCTATCTCTCTTTGGCAGTCTCTCTCTCTCTCTCTCTCTCTCTCTCTTTCTCTTAACACTATTTTCAGTTGAAGAAAGCATAACAAAATGTGAAGGTGTGCATGCCACTTCCTATCCATTTCTAACTATTCTATAAAATCCTTCAGGCGATTTCAAAGCCCTGTAAGGTTATTCATTTCAAACTGTTTTCATGAACGGCAAATTGCCGGAGAGAGCGGAGGGTGAGGAGAGAGCCTTCATCTTTGCTATCCTTTCCTTTCACTTTATCTTAGGGTTGCTATCTCTTCCAGAATTTAGTCCTGGCCACCTCGCAGGGATCGTGAGATCTGTGTGGCCAGTGTGTATATGTAAATACATGTAAATATCTCCCATTAGTGACGTAATTTATGATAACATGGACACCAGAAGAATATCGCTACTAACTATATAAGAACTATTGCAGGCTTTTGAGAGTTTCAGTCACAGCTTCAGTCTGAAAAAAGTGTACTGAGCTTGGAATAGATTACTTTTGTTTTAAGTTTTTTGGGTAATTGAAATTAATGTCTGTGGATAGGCAAACTACTGTCTATGCACAAGAAAGTAACTTAAGGTACACTTATGGTGTACCTCAAGGATCCATTCCTGGACTAATCTTCTTCACTATTTATGTAAATGATTTACATATCCTAAAAACCGATATGCAGTATATGTCTAGTATGCAGATGATACACAATTTATCCATGCTGATTGTATAATTAATCTTACAACACTAATCATTATAACTGATCCATCTCTTAACCTTTTTAGGATCAATGACTTGCTTCTTTTCTGTTTTCTGGCTAGTATTAGACGATTGTATTAGGATTTGGAAGGGTAAATCGAACTTAAAGGGTTACTTGAAATAGTCTTTACCCTTTTCATTCCCACAGATCCTTCCTAAGCTGTATACAATCATCTAATGCTAACATAATAGATACTAAAATACGTCATAATCCTCAAGGGGTTAAGGAGGCTCAACAATACTTTCTCAGAAATGGACTGCTGGTTAATGCTTCTAAGATACAATGTATAATCATAGGTAATATTACATTGTTGTTGTTGTTGTTGTTCTCTAAGCTGCCTGGCCGAACAGCCCCGAGTCCCTGAGAAAGGCCATGGCCACGATCGGGCTTTCCCACAGAGCTCTCATTGAGTGTAGATTGTGTTGTTGGCGTAAGTGGTTGTGTGAAATGCAGTCTTCTATGATGTGTTTAATGGTATGGGGTGCTGTGTTACATCCCGGGCAGGCGTCGACAACGGAGTCATCCAGTCTCTTCTGATAGCTCAGGAGAGCTGGATGGTGTCCGCATCTCAGCCTGGCCAGGTGGACTCTGTCCTCGCGAGGAAGGGAGGATTCGGAAGGATGGATTTCGGGAGGTCGTGCATGCAGCTGTGTGTTGTCTGTGAGTGAGTGGATGGATCGGTGAGAGATATGAGTATGGATGTGCTTCTGGATGTTGGTTCGGGGTGGGCAGGGAGGGAGAGAGGACAATAATTGTGTGTGATACCGTGTGCTGGGTGTTGTTTTGATATTTCTTGGTGTCTGTGGGTGTGTTGCCATGTAGTTTAGTGGGTGGTCTTGGTTCGTGGAGGCTGCTGCCAGGAATTGAGTGCCTCTCATGTCCAGATGGTCTTTGACTTTGAGGATTTTGGTTTCTTGATGTAGGTGATCTGTGGGTGCAGTAGCTGTGCAGCCTGTAATGATCTTCAGGGCTTTGTTTTGAATAGTCTGTAAGGTCTTATGATGTGTTTCAGCTAGGTTAGAAGCCCAGGCTGGGCTTGCGTATTCCATCACTGATCTTATGTATTGTTTATATACTGTGGTGGTAGTTTCTTTGTTGTGTCCAAATTTTGTGTGAGCAAGTGACCTGAGGGCGTTAAGTCTGGGTGTCAGTTTCTTTTTAATGTTTGTGGTGTGCTGTTTGAATGTCATATGAGTATCATATGTTACTCCTAGGATTTTGGGTGTGTGTGTATGTGTTAGGGGTGTGTTGTTTATGGTGAGTTGAGGGATGTATTCGTGTTCTCCTGTCCATTGTTATTGCAGATCCCTAATGATAAGTTTATGCACTTTAGTGACATTAATACCCTATTGTTCGTGTGTGTGTTGGGAGATTCCACAATTACTGTACTTTTCGAAAGGGTAGATTCGAAAGCATTTTGTCTCAACAACTCACTTCCTCTTACTAACACCCTACAATCTCTCTCTACACTCTGCAATGTTGCATATCTCTTATTCTTCTACCGCTATTACAATAATCAGTGTTCTTCAGAGCTTTCTCAGTGTATACCTCCTCCTTTATCGAGATTGTGGGGCACCTGCCTTTCAACACACTCTCTCCCCTATTATGTTGATCTCTCTAATCCAAGAGTGAACCAATTTTCCCAGTCGAATTTATACTAAAAAAGCAAGCTTTGGAACTGTCTTCCTAAATCTGTATTCCCCTCATCCTATGACTTAAACTGCTTCAATTTCCGTGTATCCAAACATTTCGACTCTAATGTATCTTGAATTTGTTCCTTTATCACTTTTCAATTTTGAGGGAGACACTTGTAACAGGCAGCTTTACCTTTTGTTTCCTTCATTCACATAGACAAATAAATCTATACTGTTACAAAGCGGGGAGTAAGTCTGGCAGAGGCTGGGTGGCGGTGTAGGCAGAGGTCAGGGGAAAAGAAACATATACATAATTCACCTTGGTAACTTTGGCCATCTCGCTGAGAAGGGTTATAGGAGGGGACCAGCAAGAAACTAGATAAAGACAAAATGAAGAAACAGGAAAATTGAGGGATAGAATATTAGAAAACTTGGAGGAAGGGGCATACTGAAACTACGGAGGATTATGATATATATATATATATATATATATATATATATATATATATATATATATATATATATATATATATATAATTATATATACAGTATATATATATATATATACAGTATATCATAACCTTATCTCTGTCACATGTCCTGGCTCTCCAGTACGGCCTTCTGACCCCCTCAGCCAGCGGCGCTTGTGGCATATTGGCGCTGCTGACTGGGAGGCTCTTCGGTAGTACTTCTTTGACTTACCCAGGAACGATTTTTGCTTCCGTGGACGGGGACCCTCAGAGACTGCCGAGCGCATTACTGAGGTAATCATTTCCGGCATGGAAGCATACATCCCATTTTCATTCTCTCAAACTAACTCACAAAAATATTGGTTTACTCACGCTTGCTCTACTGCTGTCCGCAATAACGAGGAAGCATCAAAACGGTACAGAGCCTTCAACTAAAAAATCCCGTACTTTGCCTGTCTCTGCTTGGAATGCAGCCAAATCTGTCCTTCGACTTGCCAAAAACTCTTGCATCAATAACAAATGTTCTGAACTTTCCAACTCTAGCTCGTCAAAAACTTTATTGCACCTTGCCAAAAACCTCTCCAACAATTTCACTTTCTCGTCTTTCTCCTCTTGTCCACTCACATCTTCTGACAAAGCTGAGTTCTTCGCTCAAACTTTCGCTAAAAACTCCACCTTGGATGATGATTCCGGCACTACTCCTCCCTCTCCACCCTCCTCACATTATTTTATGTCTAATATAAAAATATCTTCTAAGGATATACTTTCTGCCCTTTCTGGGCTTAATACTAAGAAGGTGTATGGACCAGATGGTATTCCTCATGTTGTACAAAAAAACTGTTTTTCTGTGCTGACTCCCTGCCTAGGCAAACTCTTTCATCTCTGTCTTTCTTCTTACGTCTTTGCTTCTTGCTGGAAGTTTGCTCTTATTCAACCTATCTCTAAGAAGGATGACCACTCACAACCCTCCTAGTACCGTCTGATTGCTCTCAAATCTTGCATCTCTAAGTTTTAAAACTATTCTTAACTCAAAATCTCTAAAGCATTAATCTTCGCATAATCTACTTTCAGATCGCCATTGCAGTTTCCTTAAGGGTCGTTCTACTGGTGATCTTCTTGCTTTTCTTACTAACTCTTGGTCATCCTCCTTTCAGGACTTCGCTGAGACTTTTTTCTATTGCGCTAGACATATCGAAAGCCTTCCTTTCAGACCGCTCCATAGCTGCATTTGTGGACGGCCATCACTCACTTCCTCAACCTATCAACTCCAGTGCTCCTCGCGGTTCTGCCTGTCTCCAATGTTCTTTCTAATATTCATTAATGATATACTCAACTGTACCTCTAGTCCTATCCATTCATATGCTGACGACTCTACCTTACACTATTCAACTTGTTTTTCACATAATCCCAGCATGCAAGCACTCCAAAACAAACGTGACAAGCTCATGTCTTCTGATCTACCAATTATTTCTGATTGGGGCAGAGAAAATCTTGTTACTTTCAACACCTTCAACACCCAGTTTCTCCCTCTATCTCTCCATCACAATCTTACACAAGATTATCAATTATTCTTGAACAATACACAACTCAACCCTTCATCTTCTCTCAATATTCTAGGTGTATCTTTTTCATCCAACCTTTCCTGGAAAGATCACATTACCACTCTCTAAAAACAGTTTTCCAAAAGTTAGCTGTGCTCAACCGTCTCTGTGGGGTCTTCACCCCCGCATAGCTTCTTGGTCTGCATCAGGGCAGAATGCGACCCTCTCTTGAGTATTGTTCGCATATGTGGGGAGGCTCCACCCATACCGCATTTCTCGAACGGGTAGAATAAAAAAAAAAATCGCATCATTAACTCACTTCCTCTTACTAGTTCCCTACAATCTCTTCATACACGCCACAGTATTGCATCTCGTTCACTCTTCTATCACTATTACAACAATCAGTGTACTGACAGCAAACCCTTCTCTGTATCCTCCTACTATCTTTATCCTCAGTTTCGAGCCAAAGGCGGATGTTGCATCTATGTACGCAACAATCTTGCTATCTCTCGTGTTCCCAACTTAGATTCTTCTGAATTCTCAACTCTCTGAGTAAAGCTTTCTTGTCACTCTCAAACTAAATATGTCTGCGCTGTTTATTTCTCCCCTAATTCTACTGATTATCCAAAATTCTTTGACTATCTAACTTCTGAAGTGGAACACATTCTATCCATCTATCTTTTCGCAAAAATCTTCATCTTAAGAAATTTCAACATTCACCACCACCAATGGCTTTCCTCTGTTTCCACTGACCAACCTGGTGAACAAGCCTTCATATTTTCTATCTTAAACAACTTATAGCAGTTAGTCCAGCAAACCACCTGTACAGTATACCGGATCGCTTAGGAGATCGGCCCAACATTCTTGACTTATTTCTATCCTCTAAAGCTTCAGCTTATACTGTAAATCATTTCTCTCCTTTGGGCTCCTCCAACCATTTACTAGTATCTGTCACCTGTCCTATCTCTCTGGTACGGCCACCCGATCCTCCCAATCGGCGACGCTTGTGGCACTTTGTTCTGCCAACTGGGAGGCTCTTCGGCAGTACTTCTTTGATTTCTCTTGGAATGACTTTTGCTTCCGTGGCCAGGGACCCTCAGAGAGTGCTGAATGCATTACCGAGGTAATCCTCTCGGGCATGAAAACATACATACTATTTTTTTTCTCTCAGTCTAATGCAAACAAATCTTGGTTTACTCACGCTTGTTCTACTGCTGTCCGCAACAAGGAGGAAGCATTCAAACGGAACCGATGCCTTAAAGCTCAGGAATTTCTTCTTCCTATGTTTCTACTCGGAATAAAGTCAAATCTGATCTTCGACTTGCCAAGCACTCTTTCATCAATAATAAATGCACTGAACTATCCAACTCTAGCTCTTCACAAACTTTCTTGCATCTAGCCAAAAACCTCTCAAAAAAAAAAAAAAAAATTCGTCTTTCCCTTCCCTTTTCCACTATGATGGCACAACCATAATATCTTCCTCTGACAAAGCTGAACTCTTCGCTCAAACTTTTGCTAGAAACTCCACCTTGGATGATTGCGGTGCTGTTCCTCCCTCTCCACCCCCCTCTTTCCTGCTTATGCCTAATATCCTAATCTCTTCTAATGATGTACTTTCTACCCACTCTGGGCTTAATTCTAAGAAGGCGTACGGTCCGGATGGTGTTCCTCCTGTTGTACTAAAAAGCTGTGCTTCCCTGCCTAGGCAAACTCTTTTATCTCTGTCTCTCGTCTGACGTCTTCCCTTCTTGCTGGAAGTTTGCTCTCATTCAACCTGTCCCTAAGAAGGGTGACCGCTCTCAACCCTCCAACTATCGTCCAATTCCTCTCATCTCTTAAGTTTTCTAAACTATTCTTGCTTCCAAATTTCTTAAGCATTTCTCTTCTCATAATCTACTCTCAGATCGCCAGTATGGCTTCCTTAAGGATCACTCTACTGGTGATCTTCTTTCATATCTTACTAAATCTTGGTCATCCTCCTTTCGGGACTTCGGTGAGACCTTTTTTATTGCACTAGACATATCGAAGGCCTTCGATAGAGTCTTGCACAAATCTCTTATTTCTAAACTACCCTCCTTCGATTTCTATCCCTCCATCTGTGCCTTTGTCTCTAATTTCCTTTCCGGCCTTTCCATAGCTGCGGTTGTGGACGGCCATCGCTCACTTCTTCAACCTATCAACTCCGGTGTTCCTCAGGGCTCTGTCCTATCTCCCATTATCTTTCTAAATTATCTTCTAAACTGTACCTTCAGTCCCATCCATTCATACGCACGCGACTCTACCTTACACAACTCAATTTGTTTTCCAGAATGCCCCAGCCAGCAATCCCTTAAAAAACAAACATAATGAAGCCTTGGAACACTTATCCGCTGATCTAACTACTATTTCCAATTGGGGCAGAGAAAACCTTGTTACCTTTAATGCTTCCAAAACCCAATTTCTCCATTTTACTACCTGTCCTTAACTCCCAGAGGACTTTCCCTTATACTCCAACAATACAAACATCAATAATTCATCTACTCTCAATATTCTTGGTGTCTCTTTTTCTTCTGCTCTCACTTGGAAGGACCATATTACCAGTCTTGCTAAGGCAGCCTCCCAGAAGCTGGGTGTGTTCAACCGCCTAAAGGGGTTCTTTACCCTTGCACAGCTTCTTGCTCTATACAGGGCACGGTGCGTCCTTGTATTGAGTATTGTTCACATGTGTGGGGAGGATCCTCTCACACCGCACTCCTATACAAAGTTGAAAGGAAGGCCGTTCGTATCATTAACTCCCGTCCACTCACCAACTCTCTGCCGCAATGTTGCATCTCTATCCCTACTACAATAATCAGTGTTCTTCAGAGCTTTCCCAGTGTATACTCTGAGCTTTCCCAGTGTATACCACATCCTCTACTTAGGGTATGTAGTACCCGTCTTGCAACACAATCCCACCCCTACTCTTTGCAACTCTCCAACCCAAGAGTGAAACTTTACTCTCAGACTTTCTTCTATTCAACAGCTGAGCTCTGAAACTCTCTTCCAGAATTAGTCGTATGACCTATGCCCTATGACTCCCTCACTCACATAGAAAAAAAATACACATATATATATATATATATATATATATATATATATATACAGTACCGTATATACAGTATATATATATTATATATATATATATATATATATATATATATATATATATATATATATATATATATATATATATATATATACATACAGGTATATATATATATATATATATACCCGGTATATATATATGACTATGACATAAATTGCTTCAAACTCCGTGTGTCCAGGCAATTTAGCTCGAACGTCCCTTGATTTTGGACCTGTCACTCTTTCAAATCTGGGGGAGGCACTCGCTGCAGGCAGTTATGCCTTTTGTGTCCCTCATTCACTTAGAAAAAAAGAATATATATATACTGTATATATATATATACAGTATATATATATATATATATATATATATATATATATATATATATATATATATATATATACAGTATATATATATATATATATATATACCGGTATATATATTATACAGTAGTGGGTGTAGGTGTATTATAGCCTCGAAATACATGTTTGGTATTCTGTACGTTGCAACTTCCCTCTGATCTCCAACCAGTTGATATTCACCCGCCTCACAGCAGTGCAATATATTCAGTACACCCAACTAATATAACTCGGCCGTGACCGAATAAAAGGACACATACTCTGTATTGGAACTCTGTATTACATTGTGACCTTAACCCTTCTCTAGCGGGGGGGGTTTTGGGCATATTCAGGCCCTCCTGAATGATCAATCAAGTATCTGCATGAAAAGAAATGTATTCAGCAAAAAACTAGGCGCTAAAAGCTTCAAAATCAGACCAGAACGAGCTACATCGCACTCGTCGTTCTCACGCAGTGGTACCACTAACATGGGAGTTTAGCATATAGCGGCATATTTTTTCCCGCTACGCTCACTACTGGCAACACTGCCGGCCTCTCGAGAACAGAGGGAGCGTGAGTCAGTGGGCGGCGGTAAGCCCTGGGTGTCGGACGTGTGGCCTGCTGCGCTCCCGGCCATTTGCCTCGATTTTAACCCTTTAAAAGCCTTAATAATGCTCCTAACTTGCTGCAAATTGGAGCCCGACTTAAGGCGGGCCCCGCTACGAATGGGTTAAACCCTATCTGCAAACCATGTCGAGTTCCTTTATATCATTCTAGCTATTAATATACGAGTTTATTTAGCTTAGGAGGGATCTATGGTAATAACCAAACCTTGCAATATATTTTCTCGTTATGATTGTCATATGTATTTACTAAGCTGTATAATATCGTCTAGTGTTAGCAAGGAAAATTAAAACAAAGAATACCTTAAGTTAATTTCAACTTATCTGTCCCACATTATTATCTAATTTCAGAAAATAAGGGACAATTATATTTGATAAGCCAGAATGCATGATTGCAACAATTGCCACCAACCAGCCCGGGCCACAACTGCCGGGACTCTTGCAATTCACTATGACCTTAGTTAGACATCTTGCCCATAATATCTCTGGGAGTAACAATATAGAGTAACCTAAAACCAAGTCAACAATGTTCAAAATTTGTTGAGAAGGCAAACAAAATAATTAGCTTTATAGGCAGGTCATTTGAGCACAAATCCAAAGAAGTTATCCTAACTCTTTACAATTCCTTAGTCTGCCCTCTTCTGGAATACTGCATTCAATCCTGGTGCCCTTATTACCAAAAAGATATAGACAAGCTAGAACGAGTTCAACGTAGAGTTACCAAAATGATACCTAGCCTAAAGAACAAACCATACGAGGAGCGTCTTAGAGAATTAAATCTATTTCCTTTGACCCAGCGCAGATTAAGAGGCGACTTAATTCAAGTGTTCAAAATCATCAAAGGCATCGACAATATGAACTGTAGTAAGTACTTTACTATAGACCAATCTAATTACACGCAGGGAAACGATTGCAAAATGATTGGAAAATATTTTAACTCACATGAATCTAAGAATTTCTTCTTCAATCGAGTTGTCAACTCGTGGAATGGGCTTCCACGAGATGTTATAGACTGCAGCACCGTTGATTCCTTTAAACTTCGCCTAGACAAATATCTTGCATCAAGCCCGCGACTGACTGGGTTTGTAAATGAATAACTTTATTTTATTCCCCCCTCAAATTCATCAACGATTATTACGTATATATATTACTAAGACGTTACTCTCTTTTTTCCAGATATACGAAAGATCACTTATAACTGTGTTATGTTACTAACCCATCTATCCCATACTAACTGTCTAATCCTGCCACGGACATTATTTCCAGGGCAGTAGTTCCCTTTTCAATGTTCCCTTACCCACTCTAAACCACTGTTTGGACACTTGATCCTCAGTGTTTTGGAGAACAAGCAGTTAGAAGGGTCACTAGACCTGTTGTTGCTTAATTTCCTTTGTACTCTTCTGAAAGATACACCAAAGAAGAAGGGCCTAAGTCACCCTGGGAATGCAGCATCTCCATTAGCACCTCTCACCACAGAGAACGGAAGTGGAGAGTCTCTCCTCTACAGGAAACCAACAGAAAACAAGAGTGTTTGCTACCGGCCCCACGCTGCACTAGGGTTACGCTTAACACCTCAACGATAGAGGTGCTCACCTTTACCCAATCATATCGACCACCCCTGTCCTTCTTTCTCGAAGGCCGATTCCCTGTGTCGAACACTGATAAAGGGTAGAGGTCAGAATGTGGAAATTACTCGTCAGCTAAGTTCCTACGTTTATCCAGCTTGTAGGGAGATTGCTTACCCAGGTTCTCCTCTGTTTTACGCTTACCCAGTGGAACAACCTAAATAATCTGTGGCCTTCTAATATTACTACATACAGTAAACGCCTTTGGTAACTTGGCAAGCACTCAGACTAACCCCCTTAAATAAAACATAAGAACATAAGAAAATGGGAGTCTGCAGAAAGCGATTGGCCTAAGCAAGGCAGATCCCTGTCCCACACAACCCGAGTTCAATTACAAAGCCCAATTATAGGCTCAACACTCTAATACCCTGAGGATCATCTTACCACAACAGTTAGAGATTAACGCAGGATTATGGGGGTCTGCAGAGCGCTGATTGGCCCAACCCGGCTGATCCCCCTTCACACCCAACCCTTCTCGTCCATATGCTTATCCAATTTTATCTTAAAGCTCCCTACCGTTTTAGATCCCACTATAGCACTTGGTAGTCCATTCCACCCATCTACAACTCTGTTACCAAACCAATATTTGCCTATATCTTTTCTGAAACGAAATTTATCTAATTTGAAACCATTGGTACGAGTTCTTTCTTTCGCTATCACTGAGCTTTAGCACATTTGTCATGTCCCCTTTGTTAATCCCACTAACCCACTTGAACACCTCTATCATATCCCCTCTAACTCTGCGTCTCTCTAACGAATGTAAACCTAATTTCTTCAACCTTTCTTCATACGAAAGATTTCTAATATTATGGATCATTTTTGTCATTCTACGCTGTACTCTCTCCAATGAATCTATGTCCATTCTGTAATAAGGACACCACAATTGGGCAGCATAATACATATGGGGTCTCACTAATGACAAGTAAAGTTTTAAGATAACATCAGCAGTTCTGTTACTCACACTCCTAGAGATGAACCCGAGAATCCTGTTTGCCTTATTACGAACGCTTATACACTGTTTTCTAGGCTTCACATCATTGCTAACAAACACACCTAGATCTTTCTCGCAGTCTGAATTTTCTAATTCTAAATTAGCTAGTTTATATTTAACATTTGTTTGCATCTTCCCTATCTTTAATACCTTGCATTTGTCAATGTTAAACTTCATCTGCCAATTTACTGACCATTCATTTAAGGTATCTAGGTCCCTTTGGAGGCACTCTATATCGCTATCTGAATCAATTGATCTCCCCATTTTAGTATCGTCTGCGAATTTACTTATGCTACTAGTTATACCTAAATCTAGATCATTTATGTATATAAGAAACAACAGGGTACCTAATACCGATCCCTGGAGGACACCACTTTTGACTGCTCCCCACTCTGACTTGGTACCATTTATGCTGACTCTCTGTATCCAACCAATTAGCCATGACCTAATCCATCCCAACAACGATCCTCCTATTCCATGTGCCTCAACCTTTCTCATCAATCTCTCATGAGGGACTCTGTCGAAAGCTTTACTGAAATCTAAATAAATAATATCATATGACTTGTCACTATCTAATGCTTCATATACCTCTGAGAAAAAGCCAAGCAAATTAGTAAGGCAAGAACGTCCCTGAGTGAATCCATGCTGAGAAGAATTTATTAAGTTAAATTTGTCTAAGTGGCTTCTAATTTTCCTAGCAATAATAGACTCTAGCAACTTTCCTATGATTGATTTGTGAGACTAATGGGACGGTAATTGGATGCTATCGATTTATCACCTTTTTTGAAGATCGGAACTACATTTGCAAGCTTCCAAGCTTCTGGAACTAAACCTGTTTCTAAAGACTTGTTAAATAAAAATGCTAATGGGCTACTTAACTCATCTCTGCATTCTTTTAATACTCTAGCGTATACCCCGTCAGGACCAGTCAATTTTTGAGGTTTCAGTCTGTCAATTTCCTTAAGCACATCATTTCTACTTATACTAACTGTACTTAACATATTTTCTATACTATCACTATATACCATATTGACTTCTGGAATCTGTGCCAAATTTTCATTAGTGAAAACGGAAAGAAACTGACTATTTAATGTACTGCACATTTCTAAATCATGTTCTGTTATTTCTCCTATTGAAGTTTTTAGGGGGCCTAATACATCTCTAACTTTAGATTTATATAGTTGGTAAAAAAGCTTTAGAGTCACTGGCTATCCTTATTTCATAATTTCTTTTTGCTTTCCTAATTTCCTTTTTGACCTGTCTTGATAGAGTCTGATAGTATATATGTATATGATTTTCGCCTTTCTTTATTTTTCTATATATTCCTTTCTTTTTTCCTATAAGATCTATTAGCTTATTAGTCATCCATGTTGGTTGGTTCTGCGGCGATCTAAATCTTCTTTTGGGGATATATTTATTTTGAGCATTGTGGAGTGAAGCAATAAACTGGTTATATGTAGGTGGGAAGTAAAAAACCATGGCAATTAGTATGTCACTTTGGCTAACGCTTAGCAATTTAAATACCCATAGGATTATATCTTCAGGAAAAACAGGGGTTAAAAAAACACACTTGCCAACTTTCTTACTAACACAGTAACTATATAAACAACTAAACACAAATTAAATATAGCATGCAAGAAATTCAAATTAGTTCACCATACTAATACGGATAAATGCCTACCTTCGATTACACTAAGAATATGCATTAAGTGAGCCATCTATAACCCACCTATTTCCGGGGTTCGGTTCCTCGGCGGGGCAAGACATTTGGGCAAGGTCTTTACATCCTGTGCCTCAATTCAACCTGACAGTATAGGATATAAGAATTTGATATAAACAAACTTTTTAAAGTCCCATCTGGGGTTGGCGAACATACCAAGTACGTTGCTTGTAACTTTGGTCAGGTTGTTGTTGTTGTTGTTGTTGTTCCCTAAGCTGCTTGGCCGAACAGCCCCGAGTCCCTGAGAAAGGCCATGGCCACGATCGGGCTTTCCCACAGAGCTCTCATTGAGTGTAGATTGTGTTGTTGGCGTAAGTGGTTGTGTGAAATGCAGTCTTCTATGATGTGTTTAATGGTATGGGGTGCTGTGTTACATCCCGGGCAGGTGTCGACAACGGAGTCATCCAGTCTCTTCTGATAGCTCAGGAGAGCTGGATGGACATTCCCGGCGCGACCGAAGCCGCTCCAAGGACCCGTGCCCCCAGGGAGGGGGCAGGGGATGGTTGTGACGGTTTGGCTCCCGAAACTGCTCCCCGCGGCCGGCATCCGGTTTTCCTCCACTGGTCGTTGGTTTTGTCTTCGGCCGTGGAGGGTCGGCAGCCATCCGCGGTTGGCAGCCTCGGGAGGTGGCCCCACGGCGTAGACGCCGCCACATCAGGACTCTTTGGTCAGGTTGAGGTTAGTAGTTGGAAGGGTATCGCACGGGTCACCTAGGATATCGAATCTGAGATACCAACACGGGAATGGCGTGAACACCTGCCTACAGTGACAAAGCCCAGGAATTCTACTGAACAAGTTCTTCCTTCGTCTTCCTGTCTCAATTAGACTTTAACCCTTTATGTCTTCAAAGATGCTTTTTCACTTAATTTCGGCTAACATTATGTCATTTTATTCAGGTTTGGAAGGCCCTCTAGCAATCAAAAAAGTAAAATATATCTCAGTTAAGTATCTCACCCACAACCCACTAATGTCGCAAGAGGTATGGATGACGTAGAGTCTATGGATACCAAAAGCCTAAGAAATAATTGGGTGGGGGGCTGTGATGAGAGAGAGCGAGAGAGAGAGAGAGAGAGAGAGAGAAAGAGAGAGAGAGAGAGAGAGAGAGAGAGAGAGAGAGAGAGAGAGAGAGAGAGAGAGAGAGGAGGAGGAGGTGGAAGTAACGTCAATCCGGAGTTTATCAGGAAGTAAATATTATGAAAATAAATAGCTTCATTTCTTCGAAATCACCTATACAGTATATTTATATCCTTTTCGTTCATATCATACCATATTAAAACAGCTAATGTTCATATCCGTGCTTATATCATACTTGACAAGTGACCCAAAAGGTGCTGCGTTTGTAGACAGCGACCGTGACGGACCAAAGGGATCGGTCACTCACAAGTGGCAGTGACCAGAAAATTAGTCCGTCTCGTTTGGCGACCCAAGTGCCCCACCTCGGGAGGTGGAGCCCTTTGGTCACTCTGGTCTCTTGTGCCGTCACAGTATAAACACAGATTAATGCTCAACAACAAGTGTACCGTTGTTTGGAATGCAATACTATGTTTAAGTATAATGATGTGGCTAGTGAACACCTATTAAATTGCACTGGTTAGTTTAATAAGTGATCCTATAAAACCATTGTGGAAATGCTTCTGAATTAATGTATAAATTGACCTAATGGCCTTTGAGCTATAAGAAGGCTAGTTCAACCTAAGTTTTAGACTGTGGATGCTTTCTTTCATTATTCGTTCATTCATTACCTGTTACCATGGTAACAAGGCAGCTCTGTTTACAAGCCATTGGCGGAACGGTCCTGGGGTTTAACATTTGGGGTCTGTTCACGGTTAAGCCCCGCCTTTTAATTAAACTACCGGCTGAGGGTTAGACTGGTTATCCAGGCAGCTCCAGCAGGATTGTCAAGTCTTCCTATATTATCCCCTTCTGTACCGATGACGTCCTTTTAACATTATTTTGGCTACTATTGGACGATTTTCTTCAGGTTGTACAGGGCCTCAGGCATTTAACAGACTAAAGGCGGTGTCACACGAGCGCATTTTCCGTCAATTTTTACGAGCAATTGTAGTCTGGCAGGTATAACATTTCAGTTATATTAGAATTCAGCGACCTAACATAATCTACCTTCAGTCTAGTTTCCGATTCCAATGAGAAAAAGCCTCTAAATATTACGAGAAAAAACTTGCTCGTCGACAATTGCCGCAAAAAGCGCTCGTGTGACACCGGTTTTAGAACTATCTCACTAACCCCTTTTACTACCACAGATCCTTCTTAAACTGCACAATATAGTTTAAATACCTGTATAGCAAGACTATAACTAAGAAGACATCGCCGGTACAGAAGGGGTTAATGAGTGCCCACTACCTCTATGTGTGTCATCTTTATTGACCCCACCTACTAAGTGCTTCATAAACCCTCATCAACGACATAAGCAGAAACCAATAGTGATATTTCTGAAACTGGATGATAATGAGCCCTCTATCACAAATAAGCACTCCGTTGTTTAGTCCTCGTTCGTTATAAGTTTAGGGAAGCACTTAAGGGGAGGTTTGGTTTTTGTCAGGACCCACTTCTCCCTTACTTTTAGCCCCAGTACTTATGAGATTTTGAGACGTTTTGCTCCATTAGTTTGGCGATTATAAGACCTTGCAACCTATTTCTCTGTCAATAATAAGACCTTTCGTGCCATGTAGGTGTCGATTTTATCCTGGCGCGAGATAGCAAGCTCTTAATTTAGTAAAACAAAAACAAAAATTACCGAAAAATTTACAAATTTATCTCGAGGGGGGTCTTGGGGGTATTCTTAAATCTTTATGGAGGTCTTGGGAGAACACTAAAGAAAATATAAAATATGAAAAATAATTAACAAATAAATCCAAATCTCCCGTTAAGTGTGGATGTACACTCATGCGTACTAAAAGCTCCTCCACTCTGGGCAGGTGGAAGGGGGGAGTCGTGTCCAAGTCTACCCTACCTTCCACCCCCAAACTATCCCCAACTCCCCCACCTTCTTCCTCTGGCTGCTAGTTAGTGATTAGCAGCGTATGTTCTCATGTCTTGTAAATTATAGCTAAACCATCATTGCACACGCTTAAAAAGGCCAACATATGAAATGTATTAGGAATATAATACAATATGTAATTATATTCTAAAATGAGTTGACATACAACGTCGGTTACATGAATTTCGGCTGTAGGGGTCTTCTCTCTCTCTCTCCCTCCGACCAAGGTTTAATGTGATTTGAATATGATAATACTGTAATAAACTCCAATCTCATACATCATTTAGGATAACATATTCACCATCATTGCCATACACATCAACGTGCCCTCTACCATCTAATCATAGGTTATCAAATCACTTATGACAGTCGAGCCTTTTTAACAAATAAGGCAAGGACAAAAGGCAAACATTGGCTGGAATAGTGTTGCGACTGTTACTGATTGTTTTGTTTATCATTTCATTCATATTGTCCCATTTATGCAATATCATACATACTATTATTAACGGTCTATGTTTCATTCTACGTGGCCTATACACTCATTGTTCAGTCAATTAAATATAGAACTCGATGTCAATTACAATCAAAGTCTGTGTTAACTTATAGTAAGGTTTGCATATCGAGCCCCTGAGTAGCAGTGCTCGCCCTCTCACTTCCCTATCATCTGTCTCTGTTTGTGATCCCAGCCTCTCATCTCTACAAACCCCCAACTAAAGAATAAGGGTTAATAGACAGATCTACCATCAACTCTCCTCTATGTGTATCAAATGCAGGCAACATTTATCACACACAGTAATGCAGGGATATGTAACCCATTTATCACACACAGTAATGCAGGGATATGTAACCCATTTATCACACACAGTAATGCAGGGATATGTAACCCATTTATCACACACAGTAATGCAGGGATATGTAACCCATTTATCACACACAATAATGCAGGGATATGTAACCCATTTATCATACACAGTAATGCAGGGATATGTAACCCATTTATCACACACAGTAATGCAGGGATATGTAACCCATTTATCACACACAGTAATGCAGGGATATGTAACCCATTTATCACACACAGTAATGCAGGGATATGTAACCCATTTATCACACACAGTAATGCAGGGATATGTAACCCATTTATCACACACAGTAATGCAGGGATATGTAACCCATTTATCACACACAGTAATGCAGGGATATGTAACCCATTCAGACCTGTTAAATGCAGGCAACATTTATCACACACAGTAATGCAGGGATATATAACCCATTCAGACCTGTTAAATCTTGGTCGTAGAAAGTGTAGGCTATGAGAGTAAGTGTTACAAGGAGTTACAAGGAATAGTATATCAGACCTTGCTGTCCATTCCGGAGAGATACTCAAAGTAGAAAGAAACACATTGCTTAGTGCATTACACTCATTATTATATAAGCGAAAAATACTACCTACTATCTTCTTGAACTGTTCTACTGAGGAGTTCTTTACACTTCTGTTCCAGGTAGAACAGTTCTTATATGTGAACAAGCTTTCACAAATACTAGCACTGAACCATTTCAATTTTAACTTCCAGCCATGGTTGCGTGATGTATTCATATTGAAGCTAAACATATTGCTATAATCCACATTGTCAAACCCATTAAATATTTTAAAAACTTCAATGACCTGAACACCTAGTATACGTGTTGAGAGAGAGAGAGAGAGTGTGAGAGATAGATAGATAGAGAGAGAGAGAGAGACAGATGACTCCTACAGCCAAAATTCATGTAACCGACGTTGTATGTCAACTCATTTTAGAATATGATTACATATTGTATAATATTCCTAATACATTTATGTGTTGGCCATTGTAAGCGTGTGCAATGATGGTTTAGCTATAATTTACAAGACATGAGAACGTATGTTGCTAATCACCAACTAGCAGCCAGAGGAGGAAGGTGGGGGACTTGGGGGTGGAAGGTGGGGTAGACTTGGACACGACTCCCCCCTTCCACCTGCCCATGGTGTAGGAGGGGAAGGAAGGTCCCACCCCTGAGCAGCTTTTAGTACGCGTGAGTGTAGAGTCAGAAACCGCAGTCTCTGAGACACCTGGATTGGGCCCGGACATTGGTAGAGTATTGTTTATGGACGACAGCCCTCTTTAACTATCACAAGGCCACATACGTACTAACAAGTTTCGAATCAATAGATGCTTCACTCAGTCTGCCATGTCAAATTATTGTGCTGTTGTTATGCTACGATGCGATTCATACTACAGAATCTGATATAAAAATGAAAAAAATACCATTGTTTGTTATTCCCTTCTGTAGCTACATTAAACACGGATAGCTGTTCAATAATTAAGAATATAAAGAAACACTACCAAACCGCAGTGAATGGACAGGCTTTGGTTGTGTATGTGTGAGAGAGATAGCTTCATCAGACGTCATCCATTGTAATCACTATTAAACACATACCGGTACTAACTAATTCATCCATTTTATATCATGCTATTAACTTTGTTGCACTGTGTAAACATTGCTTTATGTCAGATACTATAATACTAACATCGAAAAGGTATCTATAACCATTGTTAAACGTAATATCACGACGCGATGCCTACAGTATATAGCCTATATATTACCCGTTAGAGTGTTACATACATGTTTTACTAAATTTATACCGAATATATATTAACCTATCACCGTCCGAAGCTTAATTTTGTGTGGTATTACATAATACCCCCATATATCACTACTGATAACTAGTTGCCGTTTCACACTTGAATTTTTAAACCAGATGATAACATGTAACATTACATTGCATAGTTCGTTGTGTTGTATTTCATGAAGCAGACACTTCTGTTTTCAGTGTTTGTCACCTGCTGTAGAGCATTATGTCTATTACAAACACATTGGTTCACTTACACACACACACACTCGACTAATCGTAACTAGTAATTCACGTCATACTGTAATTGCCAGCATTACTTTACACAACAACTGTTTATTACACACCAATGCAAGGGTAAACATTTACACTGTAATACTGAACTTCCTCCTCTTCAAAATAAATATAAGTATGCTTAACCCCGGTTCACTATCAAGGGTGCATTTGGGCAACCAACGCATGCGCAAAAACGATTATTTTCATGCCACTCAGCCTTGGCGGGCAATATCTTGGTTCTCGGACTGCGCCAGGGCAGTCTGAGGCATGCCTCGATGGTGAGTAGACTTATGCCGCTCCAGCTCCAGTTCAGCAAGTTTTCCGGTTGCATTGGTGCAACCGCGATAGGAAGTAATTACCTTTTGTGTTTATGCAATACCTGCATATTTAGGCAGATTGTGAGCCATATATAGTAACTAGGTCTATGATATGTCGACCGTATATGCATGTAAGCCTAATCTAACAGGATCAGCCATATTGGTGTGGGTAGGGTAGGCCTATGCTGGACTAGAGGCTCTGAAACCTGATAGGAAATATTTCCAATTTTGCAAAACTTTCACATTTGATGCTGGCATTTGAATATATTGTGGCTATATATATTTTGTTAATTAAATATGATAGAATAACTTACTTTTACCTTAAACCTGAGAGTATACTAAGGAATGATAGATTAATGTTGTGTAGGAAGGATAATGAAAAATACCAAATGGTTATGGAGATATGGATTTTTAAAGTGGCAGTAGCAAATGTGCAACAGCGATAGATGAATATCTCACTTTTGGAGCGATAGTGATCCAGGGTGTGGTCGACACTGGGAACATGGAAATGAAGACAGCTCTCTGGAGGGTGGGGGACGAGAGAGTGAACCTAAACTACCAAATTTCGTAACAGCCAATGAATCTTTTAAGGTTAGTACCCGAGCCATTCTCGTGGGGCAGCAATTTGGAAGTATTTCTTGTAATTTGTAATTTCTTAAAACCTATGGTAATATTTGTGTCCGTATTTACTGTAGATACGTAAAGGAATGGATTAAAGGTATTGTTGTCATCTGTATATCCATAAATATAAGAATGTGGATAATAGCATTGCAGCAGCATTATAATTTATAATATAAATAATATAAATATTATTATTGTTATAGTTATTTTTATTTCTTTGTACTAGTAGAGTTGTTACCCTGTACGCATGTTTGTATGTCTGTTTTTGCTAGTTCTTAGTGATGTATTTGACCCATATATAGGCTCCGCCTCCCCTCCCCCCATGCTTCTGCCCCCTCCCTGTCCTGCCTCCTTCCTCCCTCCCAACCCCCAACTTCCTCTCCTCCCCCGCCACCTGTCTGGACGGATATTTAAGGCCTCCTATGTACAGTACCAGCATTTGTTAGTGACCTGATGAAGCTATCTGCGAAACGTTGTCAATAAAGTGTTCCTCCTCAGATGGTGTTTTTTATCCATTCTGTCTACTTTTCAAGTACCACTCAACATTATAATTTTACATGGCAGACTGAAAACGTGTGTTCATAGGTATGCATCTTTGTGATAGATAAAGTGGGCTGTCGTCCAGAAACGATGCTCTCCACATATCCGGGCCCTATCAAAGTGTCTCAGAAATTGCGGTTTCTGACTGTAAAATACTGGGGTAAGGCCGAGGCAACTCAAACAGGAGGGGATATATGAAGAGGGAAGGGTGTTATTATTGTTCTATGTATGCATTTATTTATTATTTATATACATTCCTCCCTAGATCTCCATCAAGCTTAAAAAATGCCCCCAAGAACCCCCCCCCCCCCTCCCCCTTCTCTCATTCCAAATAAATGTGTTAATTTTTCGGTAGGAAAATGTCCCAGCCGAAGGCCGGTTCCTACTAAAATGCAGACTTGCTATCGCTCGCCAGGAGAACATCGACACATACATGGCATGAAAGGTTTTATCAACTCTGCGAAGCAGAGTGGTATCGTGCATACAGATCCTGCCCTTATACTGTGCACCACCAGTCACCACTCACCACCATGTATATATATATATATATATATATATAATGCAAGATATATCCATATTCAGTAATAAATATAGGTTTCTGAGGTTTTATGAGGTTACAGCATGGTTGGTAGGATTATTGCCTGGCTCTAACGGCCATAGTATTAACCCGTTCTATACCGGCAACATCTTTGTAATTGTATTCTAGCTTCATTTAGACCATTTTCTGCAGTCTAAGAAGGATCTGTGGTTGTAAAGATGGTTAAGTAAGAGAGTTCGAAACCTGTTAATTGCTGGAGGGCCTGTTTAAGCTGCATGTTATCGTCTACTAGTTTGCCAGAATATGATGAACAGGACATCACCGATACTGAATGGATCAGACCTCACTTACGTTAAGCCCAAAATATTGATGAACGAAATAAGAAGAAACAAATAGTGATTTATCTGAAATTGAATGAGGTTTAATTCTTTATCACAACTTAGTACACAGTTATTTTATCTTCGTGCGTTGGTAGCACTCTTCTCATTGTTTTGAAATACGGGGGTACGGTATTTTAAAACATATGTGATAAGAGTGATACCAACCCTATATCGAACGAAGATATAGTAACTTAAGGCAAATTTGGGTTAAAATTGAAGACAACCCTGATACGAGCCCCATCGATAATTATCAGTGCTCTAGAAGTTTCATGGACGATACTATATGTTGGTGTACAGTACATGTAATTACCGTCGCAAATTCTATAAGTGAAAGACGAGAAACTGTTGGATTGTTCACCGATAAACAGGGAACGTGAGCTGGGTTTAGACCGTCACGTACCCATAAACAGGGAACGTGAGCTGGGTTTAGACCGTTGCGCACCCATAAACAGGGAACGTGAGCTGGGTTTAGACCGTCGGTTAGTTTTCGGTTGGGTTAGGTTAAGTTAGGTTAGGTTAGGCTATCATCAATCATCATCAAATCTGACGCCTTGCTTCCAGAGGAAGCGCCCCAAAAGGGATGGCCATGGCAGAAACTGCCTCCAGGCTCCCAGACATGCCCCGACTGACCCACTCCACAGTGCCATTTCCACTAAGTGGATTATAACCATGAACACTGAAGGAGCAGACCCAGAGCAGTCCCTCACCCGGATGGCAGTTCCACCACTGTTTTGCTATTTTATTTACCCCAGTGGGGCCCTGGCTGGAAGCATACCAAGCACAGGAATTTTCTGGAAATAGGAACCAGAGGTCCACTGCTCCAGAGGCTGATTGCACCACCAAAGTGGCGGGCGGTGGGGTCGCCGCATGCCTACGCCAGAGAGAGAAAGGCCAACTTGTGCCAGTGGGCTGTGAGAGTAAGACACTAGGGAACCACGGGGCACACCATTATGGCCCCACTGCCTTCACCACTCTCAAGAAAAAAGTTAGAAATAAGAATTATGATAAAGGTACAGTCAGAAAACGGCTATGGGAAGTAGAGGACACCAACCCTCACTCTGATAGATCCAGCCCACCACCACATTGGGTTAGGCTAATGTTGAAAATACTAAAATGCGATGGTCCTTGGTATTAAACAACATTGTATATCAAAGACAAATAAACAAAACACTAAAATTAACTAGTAAAAAGGCTGTCCGGGGTCTCTTCAATTTTTACCCAAATCTGTGATAAATAATTAAATCTAATTCAAATTAAGAGAGATAAGTATTTTGGGTTTAATGTTATTTTAATACCACGAATTTTGTTGATATATTTGAAGATAAATATTGAATCTATATGCTCTAAAGATCATAAGAAAATTTGTTTTAACCCTCGGCAAAACCTAATAAAAAAGTATGGTACTAACATTTATTTTTCGTAACAAGGTTGTCAATACGGTACTTCCAGTTATCGAAAGCTCTAAAGATCATATGAAAATGTGTTAAACCCTCGGAAAAACCTAATATAAAAGTATGCTACTAAAATTTAATTTTCGGTACTTTCCCGTTATCAATGTACAATCAAAGCTGAACATTGCAGAGTAAACACCGTAGACTTCATCGACGTTTCTTTCACCGTATAATCGACAGCCAATTTTTTTATGTTTTATTTACTAAGGGATTAGTACTCAACCAGTGGGGGTGTGGGGGTGGCAGCCCCCACTCATAATACTAGGTTAGGTTAGGTAAGGTTGTTAGGTTAGGCTAATGTCTTTTCAAATCACTATCGGGGGGCGTGTCTCAACATCGATCGATAGGCCTAATGGGGAAAATAGGTTTTCCCGAGATTTCTAATTAATTACAAACACTATATATTGATGCAAATGAACAATTTTGTTTATAAAAAACACTGAAAATTCGTGGTATTAAAATAAAAAAAATCCGTATTTTGTTTTCTGCTCATTTCGTGTATGCAGGTTTAGGGAATTACATTACATCACCGTGAACCCCAGCGACTGAGTATTATGACGCATTGTGACAGTTTATTATGGCTACCATTATACAATTATCTTCAGAGTAGGAAGGGTGTATGGTAGTCAGAGGATTAATTGAGACAGTCTTTACCCTTTTGATGCCCACATATCCTTCCTAAACTGTATAAAATCGTCTTCAGATAACCAAAATAAACTGATACAACGTGTCATGATCCTCAAAGGGTTAAGTGCTTCCTTTACCCTATATCGAACGATTATAATACAACTTAATGCAAAGATGTGATGGAGGGCTAAATATTCAATTTCAGAAAGATCACTACTTGTTTCTGAATATTTCGCTGATGAATGTTTATATCGGGACTGTAAAGCGATAATGACTATAGAGAGAAGGAATAATGAATTTACCTTAAGGGGGGTGACCTGCTTTTTGTTATTTCTGTCCTTTTCTTTCTTTCTCTGGCTTGTCTTCGCAGGAGACATTTTTCTATCGAAAAATTTACAACTTTAGCCTGCTGTCAAACGAAAATAAAAAATATGCTGGCTCGCTACCGCTCACCAGTAAAAAAATTACACCTGGATGGGGATAAACGTCTTTAAAAAGTAGGCTGAATGGGGCCAAATGGATACAAGCCAGAGAAAGAAAGAAAAGGACAGAACAAAAACAGGTCACCCCCCTTAATCCAGTAGAATATAAACATGGATTAAGGACTTAATTAATGCAAAATATTGGCCCAGTGATTATAATTCAGGCTTATCTAGGTTGTGTAGTAGAGGATAAGAGTGAAGAGCCAAGGATGGAGCGATACAAGGGTCGGTCACTGTAAAGTTAGTATTGACACCTTGGACGCGTGGGTGAGAATGGAGGGAGGGTCAGAGAATATCAATGTTCTGACAATTGCTAGGGTAGATGCGCATGTATACATTGATCATTTACCAGTAATAAATTGTGGTAAATATAATGTATCGCTGTCATCTATGAATTGTGTTAAAGAAAGACATAATTATTCTGGATCATGGGAATCAAAGACAATTTAAGATATATCACCTATAACTAAACAAGAATACATAATATGACACCTGTTAAGTCATGATAGTTTATAGCTGCACTTCGGAGTGACTTTGAGATACGGGGGTTAATCCTACGATACCTGGCTAGGATATATACCTGTATATATACTCTCTCTCTCTCTCTCTCTCTCTCTCTCTCTCTCTCTATATATATATATATATATATATATATATATATATACATTACTTTAGATACATGGAATTGTTCACTATAAAATAATATACCAAATGTTACTATGTTTACGTTCTACGCATTGTATAATTAATCATATAAATACTTGAATGCGGTTTAGCCATTGGCTATTTTGAATATATAGCCTTTTTCTTTGATTGTAGAATCCATACATTGCGTTTTAGCTCAATTCATCTTTTATAACAATGTACTACAATTGTTGATCCTTGTTTAGAATGATTAACAGAGTTAAACTAAATGTTTGGGATCTGTTGTGAACCCTTCCTGAGGATAGCTGCATGAAGCTGCCGAAAATTTGAATAAATCAAAATGTTCCACAACGTGTTTCTTCTCATTGCCCTGTTACCATGGAAGTAGTGGTGTCGAAGATCATCTGCGGAAGTTCTAGTGCCTACAAACTCACTTGCTCTCGTGGTCCCGATTTCGACTCCTCTGAATTGTCAACTTTATGGCTCAAACTTTCTTGTCGTTCCCTTACTAAATATTTCTGTGCTGTCTATCTTTCCCCTAACTCTACTGACTTTCCCAAATTCTTTGACTATCTAAACTCTACAGTGGAACACATTCTATCCATTTCTCCTTACTCAGAAATCTCCATATTAGATTTCAACATTCACCACCCCCAGTGGCTCTTCTCTCACACTACTGACCAACCTGGTGAACAAGCCTACGTCTTTTCTGTTTTAACCCGTACAGCCCCAGCGACGCGCCTGACGCGTCGGCGATGTATGTAACGCACAGCCCCAGAGACGCGCCTGGCGCGTCACCCTAATTGCGCCGACCGTAACCTCAGGTGTAGCCACTCAAGAGGGCTCAGATTTCTATGGGAACTGTGTACGTATCCCACGCAACCGTGCCGATGGTTGAAAACTCTCAAAGTCCACGTGCGTGCGCGCGAGCGTGCAATAACCTGTTTTTCTTGGATAATTGCCTTCAATTTTTTACTCTTGTAAAATCCGTTTTCGGGGGCTCTGTAGGACCATTTTTTAAGCTTTTTGAGCGGTTTTTCGTGGTTTTCCTTCATTCCTAACCCATTCGCTATTGTTTCTGGAATAAAACCATTTTTTGAAAACCGGCCGGGTTCTGGTGCGCAAACATTACAAAACTAGCCGGGGCTCCACGGGTTAAATGACCTAGAGCAGGTAGTTCAGCAACCCACCCATATCCCGGATCGCCTCGGAAATCGGCCCAACATTCTTGACTAGTTTCTAACTTCTAATCCTTCTTCTTAAACTGTCGATCTTTTCTCTCCGTTGGGTTCCTCCGACCATAAACTTATCTCTGTCACCTGTCCTATCTCTCTAGTACGACCACCCGATCCTCCTAGCCGGCAGCGCTTGAGGCACTTTGGTGCTGCCGACTGGGAGGCTCTTCAACAGTACTTCTTTGATTTCCCATGGAATGATTTCTGCTTCTGTGGCCGAGGACCCTCGGAGAGTGCTGAACGCATTACCGAGGTGATCCTTTTGGGCATGGAAGCATACATTCCATATTCTTTCTCACAGTCTAATGTAAACAAATCTTGGTTTACTCACGCTTGTTCTACTGCTGTCCGCAACAAGGAGGAAGCATTCAAACAGTACCGACGCCTTAAAACTCAAGAATTTCATTCTTCCTATGTTTCTGCCCGGAATCAAGCCAAATCTGTTCTTCGACTTGCCAAACACTCTTTCATTAATAATAAATGAACTGAACTATCCAACTCTAGCTCTTCCCAAGCTTTCTGGAATCTAGCCAAAAACCTCTCCGACAATTTGTCTTACTCGTCTTTCCCTTCCCTTTTCCACTCTGATAGCACAACCATCACTTTTTTCTCTGACAATGCTGAACTCTTCGCTCAAATTTTTGCTAGAAACTCCACCTAGGATTATTCCGGTTCTATTCCTCCCTCTTCAACCCCCTCTCCCCTACTTATGCCTAACTTCCTAATCTCTTCTAAAGATGTACATTCTACCCTCTCTGGGCTTAATACTAAGAAGGCGTACTGTCCGGACGGTGTTCCTCCTGTTGTACTCAAAAACTGTGCTTCCGTGCTGACTCCCTGCCTAAGCAAACTCTTTCGTCTCTGCCTCTCCTCTCAGGTCTTCCCTTCATGCCGAAAGTTTGCTCTCATTCAACCTGTCCCAAAGAAGGGTGACCGCTTTAAACTTTCCAACTACCGTCTAATTGCTTTCATCTCTTGTATCTCTAAAGTTTTTGAAACTATTCTTACTTCCAAATTTCTTAAGCATTTTTCTTCTCATAATCTACTCTCAGGTCGCCAGTATGGCTTTCTCAAGGGTCGCTCTACTGGTGATCTTCTTTCATATCTTACGAACTCTTGGTCATCCTCCTTTCGGGACTTCGGTGAGACCTTTTCTATTTTGCTAGACATATCGAAGGCCTTCGATAGAGTCTGGCACAAATCTTTAATTTCTAACCTACCCTCCTTCAGTGTCTATCCCTCCATCTGTGCCTTTGTCTCTAATTTCCTTTTCGGTCGTTCCATAGCTGCGGTTGTGGCTGGTCATCGCTCACTTCCTCATCCTATCAACTCTGGTGTTCCTCAGGGCTCTGTCCTATCTCCTGTTCTCTTAATAATTTTTATAAATTATCTTCTCAACGGTACCTCCAGTCCCATCCATTCATAGGCAGACAACTCGACCTTACACTACTCAATTAGTTTTCCAGAACGCCCCCGCCAACAATCCCTCAAAGACAAACTTAATGAAGTCATAGAACACTTATCTTCTGATCTAGCTGCTATTTCCAATTGGGGCAGAGCAAACCTTGTTGCCTTTAATGCTTCCAAAACCCAATTTCTCCATCTATCTACCCGTCCGGAACTCACAGCGGACTATCCCTTATTCTTCAACAATACAAAAATCAGTCCTTCATCTTCTCTCAATATTCTTGGTGTCTCTTTTTCTTTTGCTCTCACTTGGAAGGACCATTTTACCAGTCGTGCAAAAAGAAGCCTCCCAGAAGCTGGGTGTGCTCAACTGCCTCAAGGGGTTCTTTACCCCTGCACAGCTTCTTGCTCTGTGCAGGGGTACAGTGCATCCTTGTATTGAGTATTGTTCACATGTGTATAAGAGAGTGAGACAGTGAGAGAGGTGGGAAACAGGGAATTACGAAAGGGGGGGGGGGGGAGAAAGAACTACAACCGACAAAATACAAAATAGAAACAAAATAATAACAGAACAGAGCGGGTACTGGAAAAGGCAGAAGACAACTGAAAAGAAGAAAAACAACAAGGAAGACGATATCAAAAGAGTAAAGAGAATAAGACAATTGAGACAAGTTTGAAGTTAAGAAAAGGCTAAGTATCTAAGGATAGTACCATACACAGTATATCAAGATATAATTATTTCGACTCACTCTATTATTTATCAAAATTGATCAAATTTATATACAAAACGTGTATTCCCTTCTACATATCAACATATTTCACACACACGCACACACACACACACACACATCGACACACACACAGTTTATATCCCTCTTAAATTCCCCTAATGTAATACCATTTCCTACCTCTAATCCCCCAACACCATCCTTTCAACTTACAGGTGTCGACTCTCGGACTCTGACACACTCTCCTTCTCTCTCTCTCTTTGTTTCTCTCTCTCTCTCTCTCTCTCTCTCTTTCTAGGCCAAGTTTCCTTAGAAGTATACCTGATTCAACTGTTGTCAATGATAACCTGACAACACCAAGCAGTAGACACATTTCAACCATTAGCAACTCAATCAATAAAATTAAGTTTGGTTAAGTTACATTAGAGCTATTGATTGTTGTTGGTTTAAGGCACGTTCACACATTCAAGAGTGTGGAACTGAATTCCAAGAACGGTGATTTCGCGCGAATCAGGGAAAAATGATTGCTGAATGCAAGATTAATCCGAATGCAACCTATGTATAGTGACAGAGTTCCGAATACACTCTTGATGACTCAGTATGAACGCCAAATGCCTACTAACTTTAACCCATTGGCTGCGGGAGACGTTCTGGAACGCCATTGCAATTTACAGCAATTTACAGGATTTTACAGCCTGTAGAATCGAGTGTCAGTCGGCAGGAGCGCAAGAGGGTCCCCTCCGCTCTCCAGCACGGCAGCCGGCGCGCTGAAGGGTCCTCCACATATCTCTCGAGAACCTCTGTAGCGCTGCCAAAGGCAAATATAGCGCGCCATTGCTCATAATTATTGAATATTTGCCGATGTCTTTGGTAGCGCTGCGGGTTACTCCCGCGTGCTACGAAGCTCGGTTTGGTGTAATTTTTAAGCTAATTTCTTCTAGTTCTTGGCTAAATATATTTAATTTGATTCAGACACTTACTTAATCATTCAGGAGTGCCTGAATGATCCCTAATATGACGTAAATAGTCGGAAATATGCCCGCAGTGTAAGTGTTAAACATACATTTTCATATTTAACGTTTTTTTTATTGGGTCCCGACTATATCTGAATATAGCCGAATAACCAATAATGGCCAAGAATATAAATCAGAGTATGTATGGAATACTGGTATAAGTGGTGCCGAATGGCAGTGTTCCCCACCACAACAGTACTGCCCCTCATGCAGAACACATCCACACCTTGCCCATCAACACCTCACCATGGACCAGGATAATAATCGACAACTCTTGGAGCTACAGCTGGTTGCTATGATGTTGGAATTGGAAGTCACCACGACCATTGTGGACGAACGGAAGGCTAGGCAGACCACAGAAGGAAAAGGAGGGTTTTGTGGGCTAGGGGTTGAATACTCAGAATGCCCAAGTTTGGACTGTATGAGCAACTGGTCCATGAACATTAGTTGGAAGACGACAAGGGGTTTTGCTACTTCTTATGGGTGGACGCTGGGCTCTTCAAGGAAGTTATGGCAAGGGTTGGACCGAGGATTGCGAAACATGACATCATTTGGTGCAAATCACTGATACTGGCCTTACGTGTAGCTATGACTCTGCGGTACCTGGCCATGGGAGACTCCTACAGAAGCCTGCAATACAGATTATGTGTGGTGCACAACAACAAAATATCAATTATTATGCCAGAGACCTGCATGGCAATCTTTGCATAGGATCAGCCGGAGGTGCTCTCTTGCCCACGATCACCTGAACAGTGGAAGCAAGTGACCTTGCAGTTAACTGATCGTCGGCAATTCCACCATACAATAGTTTTTTTGGTTATTTTTTGCTTTTTCTATGCGAGTGAGGGAGAAAAAAAGGAAGAACTACCTGTGACGAGTGCCTCCCCATAGTTGAAAGAGTGACAGAGCCAAGATCAAGGGATGTTCGAGACACAATGCCTGGGCACACAGAGTTTGAAGCAATTAAAATCATAGGACAAGGGAAAGATTGATTCTGGGAGAGAGAGTTCCAGAGCTCAGCTGTTGAATTATTATGTTCCCCCCACCAACCGACTTTACTCCTAAACTCAATTAATGAAATCAACAAATACATGTGGCAGTCCAGGGATTCGAACCTAGGATGCTCACACCGAAATTCAGTGCACTTATCCATTGCGCTACGAAGACAGTTAAAGAATGGTGGACAAGCCTACGATTTATTATGCAGTTTCGAATCCTGCATATCAATCTAAGCATGTACACACATTCCAACTGCGCTATCATAGACTATGGATAGATGAATGGAAGGAGTAATTAATGGGGCCTTAACCCTAAGGAAGGCTTCTCTATAAACTACCCCTGAACCTGAATGAGTTATTATGTTCCCTCCACCAACCGACTTAATTACTCCTAAACTTAATTAATGAAATCAACAAATACATGTGGCAGCCCAGGGATTCGAACTTACAGTAGGATGCTCACACCGAAATTCAGTGCACTTATCCATTGCGCTACGAAGACAGTTAATGAATGGTGGACAAGCCTACGATTTATTATGCAGTTTCGAATCCTGCATATCAATCAAAGCATGTACACACATTCCAACTGCGCTATCATAGGCTATGGATAGATGAATGGCAGGAGTAATTAATGGGGCCTTAACTCTAAGGAAAGCCTCTCTATAAACAACCCCTGAACCTCTTGGGTTGGCGAGCTGCACAGAGTAGGGGTAGGATTGTGTTGCATGATGGGTGCTACGTGTTCTACAAAGAGGGTGGGGAGGGGGGTATACACTGAGAGAGCTCTGAGGAACACTGATTATTGTAATAGCGGTATAATAGTGAAAGAGATTCAACACTGTGGTGAAGAGAGAGAGACTGCGGAGAATTGGCGAGTGGATGCGAGTTAATGAACGACGAAAGGCTTTCTTCTCTACTTTGTCTAGAAGTGCTGGGTGACAGTACCCTCCCCACGCATGTGGTGCCCTTGATGAGAAACATTTCGCCATCAGGTGTCCACCCAACGGAGTATCGTTGTATGTATGGTGTTGCTACCATTCAACATGCTCCAATGTGTTCGGCAAAACTCAGTTCATATTCGATGATACTCGGTCCATGTTCTTTGTTATTCGGACAATGCTCAGTAAATATTCGGCTTAACTCAGAGTAGTTCGGTTCCACTCGTCCTTACTCAGGAAAAATGCAGCCTGATTCCAAAAAATTTGGCGTCGACTATACGGTGGCGTTCGGAAACATTCGTTCTACGTTGGGTATTACTTGAGGATATTCCGTTGTATTCGATAGCAGTCGCCTTCGTCTCAAAATTATTATGGATTTTGTTGTCGACTGATCCCAAATTTATGGGAACATTCTGTGCCATTTGGTTAACACTCGAACAAAGTCGGCGACAATCATCATGGTCAACAAACGTACAGAATACATCCGAATACAGCAGAATGTTGCCGATTGATGCAGAGTGTAACATGACACTGTACGAATGCAACCAAATACAATGTCGTACAAATGTGTCCATTCGGGGTCATATTTTTTAGTATTTTTGAAAATATGGCGGCAGACAGGAGTTTTGCGAACTGTTTACAACTGCCAAGACCTTTTTAGGAATGTTACGGTCTCTTCATGAGTATGTTAACCTAATCGAACTGAATGTCTACTCAGCAACAATCAGATTCACACTCTTGAATTTTTATAATACCTCTTTAGTTAACCTTGGTTGACATCTACTGGTTGAAATGGTGTATTGGTCGAGGTGTCCGGAAATTGCGGTAAGGAATTGACTCGTTTTAGCATTCTCCCGCGTTTCTTGACGGATTAGAGATGAGAGTGTGATGAGCTCTTCCTTAGATTTCAATGATGCTAATATTACAAATGACAATTAACTTATATTATTTATATTCCTTTCACTATACACTGTAGAATGTTTTTTCAAATTATGATGACATGGAATATATAATGAATAAACAATTATAACACCTGTTCATGCATATTGAATACACAAGCGGTGATAAAGCTGCAATGTAAAAATGATAAGGAAATGAGCCAAAAAGGCTAGACTCAAACTAGAACCAAGGAGTTCATTTGGAAATGCTTACATAGGTACGCAAATAATCGGAAATCAAGAAAGGGTTATCATTAACTGGAAATTATAAAAGAGGAATAATATAAGGATACAATATAAAATAATAAAATATAATACAAATATAATCAAATCAAGATATATGAAAATTAAACAAGATGAGAGGAGGTGGCAGAGCAAGGAACAACCGACTGACTGAATGCATGAATGAAGGACGGAAGGAAGACAGGAAGGAAAGAAAGAAGGCAGGTCCATGAAGGAATGCTGTGAGTGTCTGTATATCGCAAATCCAGAGACTATTAAGGAGGAGGTAGTTGTTTTGTTATGGATTCCCTTCTCTCTCATGTTTAGCTCTATTAGTTTTGATATTATATGACGTTCGACCATTAGTTTGTCGAATATATGACATTTCGTCACATTTCTTTATCAATATCAAGACCTTTCGTGCGATTTAAGTGTCGAATTTTTCCTGGTGATATGTATATATACTTTATATATATATATATATATATATATATATATATATATATATATATATATATATATATATATATATACTGTATATATATCACAGGGAGTGAAGTAAGGTTGAATGGCCAGGTAATGAACAATGTCATCTCATGTCAACTCCCATTACACTGCCCTAGTACTTAAGTACTAGAGCAGTGTGATGGGAGTTTGGAGGATGAAGTGCACGAGAGGGTGCAGCAGGGAAGGAGTGTTGTAGGCATGCTGAAAGCAGTGACTAGGAATAGGGAGGTAAGCATGGAAGTAAAGAAGTCATTGTATGATAGTGACGGTGATCTTGTCATTGGCATACTGGAGTGAATCATGGACATTGTCGGGGAGGTATAAATGAAGAGTAAGTGGGGTGGAAGTTTATTACTGGAGAAGAGCGTGTGGGATCAAATGAAGATACACATAGGGGCAACATTAATGAAGAAGTATGAGAGCAGTATGGTGTGGATGTAGAAATGCTGGAGAGTATGAATAAGAACACCTTGAGGTGGTTCGGTCATGTGGAGTGCATGGAGGTTGAAATAATTATAAAACAAGATATATGGGCAGAGAAGGAGAGGTAGACTGAGCCAGATATGGAAGATTGAAGTTGAGAGGTATATGAGTGGAAGTGGTGTGGGGTAGGAAGAGGGGCACCAGCTGACGGACGACATAGGAGTATGGAGACGATTCATCCACAGCCAACCCTCAGGGATTAGAGCGTTGGGCAATAGATGGATATACAGTATAGATTGAGTTACCCACCAGGGAAGAGAGGGGAGAGGGGGGAAGAAATGGTCGTGGGTGTTGAAGCACACATGTATACGCTCTCCAAAGCACCAGGCACACACACACACACACACATACACTTACACGATGTATACATGAAGGTTCACTTCCAGCCCTGCGGGCATAGTTACAGTTGCCCACATAAGTTATTGTGACGCCTACCAGCGTTGGCAGAATCACCTCCCGGTAGCCACTAGCGCTCGCCAGAGACATTGAAATGGGCTACAGTTATCAGAGAATGTTGTTCTTTCTTTCCTAGCAATTGTATTGTCACAGACAGTCCAGTGGTGGTCTTTATTTTCGTCTGTGACAACAGGAAGTGCTTTATATCATTAATAGAATATAACATGCATTGTATATTGTTAAGGAGAGAGAACAATATAGGCAGTGAGGTGGTAGTGTGTGCGTGCGTATACATGTGCTGCTTCCCTCGCTCGGAGGCCCGCGCGCGTGCTTTCTCACGCCCCTTGATTGGCTGGTGTGTCTCGCTGTGTCACGTGACACCTGCTGCCTTGTGACGTCTCGGCCTGTGATTGGCCGACCACCGCATCTTTGTGGGCTCCTGTGTTCGCGGGAGTCCCCAGGAGCGTCCTTCCTCAGAGCAGGCTAGGGATGCGCACGACTAACACCCTTTTTACAACTGTCCCCCATATCCCCACCATTCTGATACTGTCTCTCTCACTCAACTTCTTTTCTTTCATTCCTCCGATCTTTTAACGTCACAGCACTCCCTTTGGGTTCTGTACACGATTTCATATCGGCCCATCGTATTGTGTGCGTCGCTCTCAGATATATTTACATGTATTAGAATAGGCTATAAGGGTTCTTAGTCTATGGAGGTTGGATGACTCTGTGTGTGTCTCCCTCAGTGTCCTTAGTTTATGGAAGTTTGATGACTCTTTGTGTGTCTCCCTCATTATCAGTAGTGCTCTGCTCGGTTATTTAATGCTAGACTGGGATGAGGTTTCTGTTGTCGTTGTCACCGATGTGTGTATGGTTCGCTTATACCTACACGACTTCGACGGTTTCTGTGGTAGCCTAGGTCGTCCTTTTGATTGTGTCTTTTGCGAGTGCAGCATCGTGTTGTAAGAGGGCATTAGCCTACTACTTTATAACACAGTGCTGCCTCTTTGCTTGACTTTAGAGGGATCACCAGGGTAGAGCCAGATACTTGAGATCTTGATCTACCAAGAGAACATCCCCGTAATTAACGTAACTTTAATCATACCGCCTTAAGGACGACGCTAGGCTATGAGCCTGTCTTGCTCAGCCACAGTTTCCTAACCTTGATATCCCAGCTAGACTTTATTCGCCTAGCAGACACTAATTAGGACCTAAGCTCTTTTGATATGTATGCATTATTATTCACAAGCATTTATTAATCTTGGTTGTTGTTGAGTTGCACAACCATAGTAGACTGTTTCGTTGATAAGGAAGTACTTCTTTTAGTGTCGAACATTACTACCGTTGCGCATTTATAGTATTCTCGTGTCAGTTAACATTATATGTCCTATCTTTTAGTGTATTCCATTTACACGTGTGGTGTCCTGCCTCCTGCCTTTATATAGTTTAAGATACGAGCATCTTATGAGCTTCAGACATTCTTCAGAAGTTTCCAGGTCTATGCTGTAGGACTAAACTTCACTTTCTTTCAGATAGGAGTGAAGAGTTTATTGTTGTTTAGAGTAACTGTATTGAAGCATCTTTTTTATTGTATTAAATCTTGCAGTGATTTAATTGATCTTCCCATAGATTCTTGTTGATGCATTTTAACGTAACTTGCATCCTGTGTGTTATCAGGCTTTACCAGTGTGGGTTAGCCTGAAGTAGAGTACATTTATGCCCAGTTAAGGATACCTCGTTATCGCCGATTAACTCTGGAGGGTATAGGTGTTTTGTTCGCCGGCATATAAGTTCAAGGGTTTGGATCTAGCATACCGTTGTTGCATAGTGCCCTATTACTAGTCCAAGCATTAAGTGCCCTTGTTTTATTCGTAGCCCCGGTCGTAACATTATTTTCTTCTCCGTGATTTTATACGTGGAGGTATCGAGCGCATGATTGAATTAGGCCTATGAGTGTAGTTTCTTATGCAGTGGTTAACTCATCTCATTATTCAACTGATAATTAAAATATTTCACACTCGCAATTATTCCTTACTATTTTATTTTCATACCTAAGATCACGACGATAAACAGAACATATGTGGGCAACTGTACATACATGAAAATAATAGTATTAATGTCACACACACACACACACACACACACACACCGGCATTGATGCCCGATAATTTTAGGACCTCTGGGCCATTATTTATTTTCTTATTAAATTATATATGGTATTTTTCGGATAGAGAGTTACTTTTCCCTCTCTGTAGTTTGGTTTAATAATTAACCTGACAAGCGCGATATGACAGTAGGTGCTAGGGTAGTTATTTGTGCATTTCTAGCCCTGGATTCTGACAGAATTCGTTATATTTACAATATAAACCATTATTTGTTTTCGGTATGCTTTTATTTTACATATATGATGTATATATGAACCTTCAAGAGTGCTAAAATAAGTGGGAAAAGCATTTGGGTGGTGAAAAACGAAGATATTGGCCACCCGGTCATAATCTCAGGCGAGAGAGAGACAGGCAGCCTTCCCCTCTCGCTGTCTGGGAGTCAACTGAGGAGAGCGGGGGGGTGTGTGCCGGTGTCTGGGTGTTGCATAACGATCTTTTATGCAACCCACTTGTGCTACATTATCGCGGGAGAGAAAAATAACCGATAAATGATGATAATAAGAGGAAAAATAGGTGATAATTGAGGAGGGGAGGGAGGGGGGAATAAGGTGGGGAAGGAGGGGAGGGGGGTGGGTGAGATTTACATGGATGAGTACTGGAGGGGAATTATCTCACCTAGAGACAAATTCCTTTGTTTTGATAGGCCCTTTTTTTTTATGGAAGGCTTTTTTTATGGTCCTGCTTCCGTGAGGCCTATCGCGTTCCCTATAGGAAGCCTTCCGTGAGGCCTATCGCGCTTGCCGGGTTAATAACATCGTGTTCTCTGGGTTTTGTTCTTCCAATCATGTCGACATACTGTACTGTATACTCCTTGACTTTGTAGAACTGTTACCACTTTGGTTATTTCTCTCTAACTTAAGGGGCGGTCTGCTTTTTTCTGAACCCTTTTCTCCCTAATGTTTAGCCCCATTAGTTATTAAATTTTATGACGTTGGCTCCATTAGTTTGGTGGTTAAAAGATCTTTTGTGCCAGAAAATATTATATAAATGAATTTTGAACATCCTAATCGGTTTCAGTACGATGATATATATATTATTGTATTCTGGCTGGCATTTAACAATGTTGTTAAGCCTTGAACCTCGAGATTGGGAATCCCACCTCCAAAATGTTCTCCCACTAAAGGATCGGCAAGTTTTCTCTTGCTGATCCTCCCTACCCCTTTACGGAAGTGTGGGTTTGACTACAGACGGACGGTTAAGCTTAGGAGGATGTTATGTGGGTTTAGTTTATGTATGTGTGTGTGTGTGTGTGTGTGGGGGGGTGGGATATGTACTGTATATGTGTAGGTGTGTGTGTGGGGAGGTATGTGTAGGGGTATGGGTGTGTGTGTGTGTGGGTGTATGTGTGTGGCGGTGGGTTGTGATGTGTGGGAGGGTGGGGTTAAGTATTTATGAGTGAGTGTGTTTGAGCTATGTTTTATGTACCTCCACTATTTTACTATGCCTCGCTCTTTTTAGAAGACTTTCTGGGGTATTTTTTTTAGACTTGAATCTATTATTGGTAAGGTGAACGGCAGGGACTGACTTAGTAAATGAACCACAACATGAAGAATAGGTAACAACATATGCTTATATATTAATATATAGTTGTGTCAAAGTTCATATGTATGTTCATTATACCCAGCCGAACACCTGTTCTTTCTAAACACAGGCTCATTATCGCTCGTCAGGAAAAATTAGACACCTATATGGTACTAAAGGTCTTAAAATCGCCAAACTAATGGAGGTATACAACATCTTAATATCTCACAAACTAGTGGAGCTAAACATGAGGGAGAAGGGGGTCCACAATAAATCAGCCCTCCCCTTAAGAGAAGTGTATAGCTGGCCAATACAGTAATATGGTTGAGTAGTGATACAATGGAAGGACAATGACCCCGGAGCTGAATAAGGGGCACTGGCTGCTCAGGTAATGTTCCAGATCTGTCGCGAACTTGGAAATGTGGACCCAATATGGTTACTGGCACTTTAAATGGCTCTCACCCGAGAACTACTGGTTGGATTTTAAATTTCTTGTTACCAATAGAAACTACAATCAATGCTTAATATTATGTTAAGAGCAAATTGAACTACTGTAAATATTATTCTTTAATCTAAGGGTGAACAAAAAATAAGTAGTGGAAAAAAAGGGTCAACAAAAGTGAGGCATATATCATACATTACATAAGCTGGATTAATTTGGTTGCAGGGGCCGTGGAGGGGATGGATGAGGGTCTTGGGTGACAACAAGGCAGAATTCTGGGGCTAAAAAAAAAAATTGATACAGAGGGGAAACTGGAGTACACATTTGGGAATGTGGTCCCCACTTGGTGACCGAACAGGTTACAGATAAGGGCATGAGAGAGAGCGGCGGCGCACACCCTCTCCCTGCCGTCCGACATAGATTTTGTATACATTTTTCGGTAGAAAAATTTCCCAGCCGATAAGGATGATACTTTAAAACCTTTGTGACCATCAGAGGTGTTTAGAGACCTTTTGTTTAATTAATTCAACCTCTGCAGTTGTCTTTGAGCTAGTTGTGGGCAGGAAACTAATTTTGGAGAGATAATTATGATATTAAGATAATTCTATTTCTGAAAACTAAACGGCAACCCCAGGACCTGAAAGGGATAAAGGCTCGCTTTCGCTTACTAGGAAAAAATAGACACCGTATATAGCACAAAAGGTCTTAACTTCGCCAAACTAATGGAGCAAACGTCTTAAGCTCTCAAAACTAATGGGGTTAAACTTGAAGGACAAGGGGATCCAGAACAAATTACTCCCCCCCCCCCGACTACAGTAATACAATGACTTGTTGGATGCAGAGTCAACCACCATTAAAGAAGGCTCTCAACATGCATCCACGTGTTTGTATCACGCATTTTAACAGTTTATTCTTGCTATCATTAGACGATTTTATACAATTTAGGAAGGCTCTGTGGGAATTATAAGGGCAAAGACTACCTCGATTAACCCTCTAACTTCCATATGTCCTTTCTAATCTGAATATATCGTTTGATATTAGCCAGAAATATAAAAATAAATGAGTCATCGTATCTTCTGAGTGTTACGTACACAATTTTAACTTTGGGATCGAAATCAAAAGCACAGACAGAGAGAGTGATCATAAGATGAACAATACGAAATCAGACACCATGGAAGATAAAGATGAGACCAGACAGCATGGAAGATAAAGATGACACCAGACAGTATGGAAGATAAAGATGACACCAGGCAGCATGGAAGATAAAGATGACACCAGACAGCATGGAAGATAAAGATGACACCAGACAGCATGGAAGATAAAGATGACACCAGACAGCATGGAAGATAAAGATGACAACAGACAGCATGGAAGATAAAGATGACACCAGACAGCATGGAAGATAAAGATGACACCAGACAGCATGGAAGATAAAGATGACACCAGACAGCATGGAAGATAAAGATGACACCAGACAGCATGGAAGATAGAGATGACACCAGACAGTATGGAAGATAAAGATGAAAACAGACAGCATGGAAGATAAAGATGACACCAGCCAGCGTGGAAGATAATGATGACACCAGACAGCATGGAAGATAAAGATGGCACCAGACAGCATGGAAGATAAAGATGACACCAGACAGCATGGAAGATAAAGATGACACCAGACAGCATGGAAGATAAAGATGACACCAGACAGCATGGAAGATAAAGATGACACCAGACAGCATGGAAGATAAAGATGACACCAGACAGCATGGAAGATAAAGATGCAGCCGAGGGAGATGCTTCAGGGCGGCAGCTGAAGAAAGCAATACCGTAAGCCTAAATTATAAAGAACGAGTTTCCAGTTCTGAATGGATGATCTAACTAAGGCAGCCACACTGTAACTTGGCGCTTAAGCCTCTCAGTCATCAAGCCAAACAATAAGCATTGTCGCAGTTTCCCAATATTTTTCCCGATGAATGTGGTTGATGGTGTTCAATGCGACATTCCAAAATCTTTAAAAAACCCATCAAAGCCATCCATAATCGAAAGGTAAAAGTAAAATCAGTAAAACTTGTAACCCCTTCTGTACCGGCGACGTCTTATTAATTATATTCTAGCTAGTTTTACACGATGTTGTGCAACTTAAAAAGGATCTGTGGTAGCCAAAAAGGTTAAGTGATATAGTTCGAAGCCTATTAAGTGCTAAAGGCCCTTTTTAAGCTGAATAATATCGTCTAACAGTGGCCAAAATATAACTAAAATTATGGCACCGGTACTGAAAGGTTAATGGATATTTATGTTGGCAACATTTTGATCCTGTGTATCATTGCAAGTAATAATTAACACGATTCGAACACAATGATCAGAAGTATGAAGATAGTTATTAGGCTATTCTATGTAGGTTACCTATAGGTTGGTCAATGAACTATTCCCAATTGGGGCAGAGAAAACCTTGTTACCTGCAATGCTTCCAAATGTACCCATCTATCTACCCATCATAATCTTCAATACGACTATCCCCTACTCTTCCATAACACACACGTTAACACTTCGTCCTCTCTCAATATTCTTGGTATATCTCTTTATCCTCTGACGTTTCTTTGAAAGACTATTATCACTCTTGCTAAAACAGCTTCCCCCAAAATAGGTGTGTTTAACAGTCTATGTGGGTTCATTACCGCTGCACAGCTTCTTGCTCTGTGCAGGGGTACTGTGCGCCCATGTATCGAGTACTGTTCAAATGCGTAGTGAGGTTCGACCCATACCACAATTCTCGAAAGGGTTGAGTCAAAAGCACTGCATTTCATTAACCCTCCCGCATCTATAGGACGCGATCGCGTCATAACGCCACCCCTCCAAGAGTGCTCGTATGACGCAATCGCGTCATAATGCCACCTGTAAGTTAGAAATATTCGCCAAAAATAAGTTTATGACTCGATTTTGACTCAATTTGGACTGGTAAGTTAGGCATCAGTAAGTTACAAAAGGAAATATCTAGCAACCCCATAGCGTCCCTCTTTGAGGAGCGCGGGCCTCTGTAAAGTCAGTAGTTTCCCGGCCCCCAGACTGTGAGGCAGTGTCCCGGCCCTTTAAATTCTGGGCTCCCTCCCTCTGGCCCACCATGCCTAGCTATAGGCAGGCAATTATGGATTATTTCATCTACCCAGTGAAAGTGTTTAGTGAATAATTCGAACTATATATGTATATGCGATGTTACTTGTGACTTTTGGTGACTGAGGGGAGTGAATCTTGGTTAACCCCTCGAGTATTGATACAGTTTTGTCTAGGTATCACTGATGACTTTACACTATTTTTTGCTTGAAAGACAAATATATTTATCAATAAATACTGCCTACGAAATAAATACATTATAATCACGAAGATGTCACAGGAATGCTTACAGGAAGTATGGTAAGTACTCTTTGGAATTTTAGTTATATTACAGTATATTATTATAATTATATATATATATATATATTATATATAGCCTATATACAGTATATAACAGCCCCAAGGTCCCGAGCAAGCCCAAGGCCCATAATCGAGTATTTATATTATTATTATATTTTGTATTTTATTTAAATATTTATATATTTGATTTATTAGTTTTTATTTATTTTATTTTATTTATTTCATTTTATTTATGTTTATTTTATTGATTTTATATATATATACCGTATATATTTTTTTTGTTATTCCTGTTCCCAAGGGTGTCTAGCAGATCAGCCCCAAGGTCCTGAGCAAGCCCAAGGCCCATAATCGAGTATTTATATTATTATTATATTTTCTATTTAATTTATTTGATTTATTTTATATATATATATATATACAGTGTATATATATATATATATATATATATATATATATATTATATATTATATTATATATATATACCCGGTATATATATATATATATATATATATTTTTTTTTTATTCCTGTTCCCCAGGGTGTCTAGCGGATCAGCCCCAAGGTCCCGAGCAACCCCAAGGCCCATAATCGAGTATTTATATTATTATTATATTTTTTATTTTATTTATTATATTTATTTTATTTATATATACAGTATAATATATATATATATATTTATATATATATATATATATATATATATATATATATATATATATATATATATATTCTTTTATTCCTGTTCCCCAGGGTGTCTAGCGGATCAGCCCCAAGGTCCCGAGCAACCCCAAGGCCCATAATTGAGTATTTATATTATTATTATATTTTTGATTTTATTTATTTTATTTATTTTATTTATATATACAGTATTATATATATATATATATATATATATATATATATATATATATATATATATGTTAGTATAGCCAGGTAATAGATTCTCTTTTAAACAGACGAGGTTAAAGGCAACAGCAGTTTCAGCATTCAGTATTTTATTGTTACAGCTTTCAATAGTTCTAACAACATTCCTCTGGGGTTCAGAGATGAGGTACAACAGGTTAGCAAAATTCATGGTGGATCCAACGTTTCACAAGTAAACATCTTGCATCTTCAGGGAATGGGCAGGTAATGATTAGAATAAGGACAAAGCAACATATTTATACAAAATTCGAGGATCAAGAATAGGTAGGTGGGCGGAGCTACTGGGTGTGGGGTGGCTGTTCATTGGTGGAAGGCAGTCTATTCGCGAGACGGGCACTAAATCTTATCGGTGGTTGGTTGTTGGCTGTGGGTGGCTGTGATTGGTTGGTGTTGTCAGTTATGTGCTGGGCGCGGAAAGGTAAGGGAGGGGGGCACAGGGCGAGAGGAACGAGGGCAGTATGCCTGTAGCGCTTGCCTGAAGGAAGAATTTGAAGGTCTTGTGTTTGGTTGTTGATGCTGGGGTTGAGCGTTTGGATATATAGAGCTTCTAAAATAGCTAGTCTTCTGGGGTCTGATTCTTTGTCGAGTATGGTAGTTTGTTTGTCTAGGTCGGCGCGAGTTAGGGCAAGATGGTGGGGGGCTTGATAGTGATCTTTTATAGCGCCAGATTGAAGGTGGAGGGTTAGTCGACGGGAAAGGCAAGTCTGTGTCATTCCAACATAGGATAGGGGTCCACAGTCCCCAGAGGTGCAAATATGCTGGTATATCACATGATCGTCTTTCGGTTGGTTGGTGGAAATGGGGCGGTTACGGAGGACAAGGTTGGAGGTCTTAGGAGATTTGTAGTAAATAATGAGTTTTATTTTATTGTCAGGGTTGGTGGGGAGGACGTTTTTGTGAATTATTTCTTTCATAATGCATTCGTCTGTTGTGTGGTCGGAAGATATGTAGTTTCTGTAGAAAAATGTAATGTCATTGGCCGGGTTGGTGCTAGGGGGTCTTGTTTGTACCATTTTTCTAGGTGGTGGTTGATGGCATTGGTGACGTCAGTGTTGGAGTACCCATTGTTGACTAGGACCTGGGTGAGCCTTTCCAATTCATTGTGTGTGTCATTCCAGGTGGTGCAATGGGTGAGGGCTCTCCTGACATAGGCGGCGATGGTGGACTGATGGTATCGTTTAGGGCATTCACTTTCCCCATTAAGACATTGGCCATTGTTAGTAGGTTTGGTGTACACTGTAGTTTTGAAGCCGTGGTCGTGGAGGGAGACAAGGAGGTCGAGGAAGGGTAGATGACCATCGGTGGTTTCTTCGTATGTGAAGTTGAGTCCGGAGGCGGCCATGAAGCGCTGCTGGAGGTCCCTGAGTTCGTCCAGGTCCTTCACCCGCACGAAGATATCATCGATGTACCTGCAGTAGACAGTGGGCCGGTGGGCAGCCAGGAGTTCCTCTTCGATAGTTCCCATGAAGAAATTGGCGAACAGGACCCCCAGGGGGCTTCCCATCGCTACACCGTCGATTTGCTGGTACATATTCCCGCGGGGGCAGAGGAAAGGGGACTCCTTGGTACATAGTTCCAAGAGCGTCTTCAGGGCCTTCTCCGGGATGTCCAGGGGGGGCGTATTAGGGCAGTGGTAAACTCGACGTAGGATAAAATCTATTGTCTTGTCAACGGGCACGTTGGTAAACAAACTCTCTACGTCGAGGGAGGCCATGATGTGGTCGTTAGCAGGGGGGGCATCTCGTAGAATTTCTAGGAAGTCATAAGCAGAGTTGAGGTTGTATTGCCGAGGAACAAAAGGGGTGAGGAGTTTGTTCAGGGCCTTGGCGGTCTGGTAGGTAGCAGTAGGGATCTGTGATATGATGGGGCGGAGGGGGTTCCCGGGTTTGTGGGTTTTTATAGTACCGTAAGCATAACCTGGGGTGAATTCGCCGATGAGTTTCTTCAGGTGTACGCCATCGGCTTTGGCGTTGATAGCAGTGATGGTGGTGTTGGCTTTCCTTTTTATTTCGTCAGTAGGATTGCGAGTGATCCTTTTGAATTTGTTTTTATCACTAAGAATGTCGTCCATTTTCCGTAGGTATTCTTCTTTTCCGTGTATCACAAGGCAGGAGGCCTTATCAGCTCGTCGGATGATGATGTTGGGGTTCTCTTTAAGTTGTTTAGCGGCTTTGAAGTGGTGTGTGTTGAGGAGCTTGCTTTGGTGGGATCCCCTGGTTTTGGCGGCTTCTGCTAGTAGGGTGGGTTGTAGGGCTGGGGTGGTGGTGATCTTGCCGTCTTTCTGGGATCGTAGGATGTCATCCAGTAGGACTTCAATTTCAAGGCGTTTTCGGTGGGGTCCCGGTTTGGAAATGTAGTGGCAATTTAAGCCTATGTTGGAATGACACAGACTCGCCTTTCCCGTCGACTAACCCTCCACCTTCAATCTGGCGCTATAAAAGATCACTATCAAGCCCCCCACCATCTTGCCCTAACTCGCGCCGACCTAGACAAACAAACTACCATACTCGACAAAGAATCAGACCCCAGAAGACTAGCTATTTTAGAAGCTCTATATATCCAAACGCTCAACCCCAGCATCAACAACCAAACACAAGACCTTCAAATTCTTCCTTCAGGCAAGCGCTACAGGCATACTGCCCTCGTTCCTCTCGCCCTGTGCCCCCCTCCCTTACCTTTCCGCGCCCAGCACACAACTGACAACACCAACCAATCACAGCCACCCACAGCCAACAACCAACCACCGATAAGATTTAGTGCCCGTCTCGCGAATAGACTGCCTTCCACCAATGAACAGCCACCCCACACCCAGTAGCTCCGCCCACCTACCTATTCTTGATCCTCGAATTTTGTATAAATATGTTGCTTTGTCCTTATTCTAATCATTACCTGCCCATTCCCTGAAGATGCAAGATGTTTACTTGTGAAACGTTGGATCCACCATGAATTTTGCTAACCTGTTGTACCTCATCTCTGAACCCCAGAGGAAAATTGTTAGAACTATTGAAAGCTGTAACAATAAAATACTGAATGCTGAAACTGCTGTTGCCTTTAACCTCGTCTGTTTAAAAGAGAATATATATATATATATATATATATATATATATATATATATACCTGGTATATATATATATATATTTTGTTTTCTTTATTATTCCTGTTCCCCAGGCTGTCTAGCGGATCAGCCCCAAGGTCCCGAGCAAGCCCAAGGCCCATAATCGAGTATTTATATTATTATTATATTTTTTCATTTTATTTATTTTATTTATTTTATTTATATATATATATATATATATACCCGGTATATATATATTTTTGTTTTTTTTCTTTTTTATTCCTGTTCCCCAGGGTGTCTAGCGGATCAGCCCCAAGGTCCCGAGCAAGCCCAAGGCCCATAATCGAGTATTTATATTATTATTAAATTTTTATTTGATTTATATATTTATTTATTTGATTTGATTTACTTCATTTTATTTATATTTTTATTTCATTTATTTTATATATATATATATATATATATATACCGTATATATATATATATATATATATATATATATATATATATATATATATATTTATATAAATGTTGTACATTGTGGCAAAGATATACAACTGTATAAACATTCTCATATATTTACATAACAATAACAATGCATGGAAACAATTGCGCATAGCTCGCGAACCAATAACGCTATATTATTTTTGTTTTCACCATTAGAAAGAGCATAATTTTCCGATGACGGTGATATAAACAGTTATATACGTATCTGAGCAAATAACCCAATGCCGAGGTGGGGAACAGCTCGGAACCCGGCTAGCATTGGCGGAAAAGAGACGGGTGAAGCGTAAATATTCGCATTTTGGCTCTTCATTTCAAATATTCATAGCGCAAAAAGTATTTGTCCTAGGAACTTCTAGTTTGTTTTATACTCATCAGCATTATTTGCCGTATTCATACAGCCTAAATTTAAAACCATACACTTCGTAGCAACGAAATAAATCGAAAATGTTATAAACCATATCTATTTTTTTTTTCGGTCACTGCATGGAAACAATTGCGCATAGCTCGCGAACCAATTATGCTATATTATTTTTGTTTTCACCATTGGAAAGAGCACAATTTTTCGATTCTGGTGATATATACAGTTATATACGTATCCGAGCAAATAACGCAACCACGAGGTGGGGAACAGCTCGGAACCCGGCTAGCATCGCCGGAACAGAGATGGGTGAAGCATAAATATTCGCATTTTGGCTCTTCATTTCAAATATTCATAGCGCAAAAAGTATTTGTCCTAGGAACTTCTAGTTTGTTTTATACTCATCAGCATTATTTGCCGTATTCATACAGCCTAAATTTAAAACCATACACTTCGTAGCAACGAAATAAATCGAAAATGTTATAAACCATATCAATGAAAATATATATATTTTTTTTTGGTCACTACTTGAGAACTATTGAAGATAAACAATTTCTGTTTACATATTTGGAAAGAGGAGAAAAAATACTATTATTTGAGCAAAACAAAAAATATATATGGTCATCACTCACAATTTAGAGCTAGGACGGTGTGAAGACAATTGCATGGGAAATAATTGTATTCCGGACTCATTTACACTTTCATATTTCGATTTATTTACATTTTGTTTTGTTTTATCATGTACTATAAATATTCCTCTTTCCATTGACATATGATACATCACAATAAACAGCATTCTGGTGGATGAAAATACAGAAAAACACAAGGCTTCGAAAACTCGCCCAGCCTGATATTTCATGGCAAATTAGAGAAGGTCTTACCATAAGTTAGATAATTAAGTTGCTGGATGCGAGAGGGTTAACTAATATCCTCTTACTAATTATCTACAATCTCTCTGTGCATGCACAATGCTGCATGTCTCTATATGTTTTCTGCTCTTACAATAATCAATGTTCTTCACAGTTTTATCAGTGCATACCTCCTCCCTTGTGGAGGGTAGCCGGGACCCGCCTTTCAAAAACATTCACATTTATTTTATGTCCAACTCTTTAACCCAAAAGTGAACCGAATTTCACAGTTTTTCTTTCACTCAACAAGTATTCTCTGGAACTCTTTCCCTCAATCTATCTTTCCCTCATCCTATAACTTTAACTTAAACTACTCCAAGCTCTGTGTGTCCAGAAATTTTGAATCTAACATACAACTGCAGACTAAAGAAGCAGCTCCATGTGTTGTAGATGTGTGGCTGAATATAAGGCCTTGCGGATCAATTTATAGTTCAATGATGACAGGAATAGATGTATACAGTTGATTTTATGGCCTCCCTTCTCCCTTATGCTTAGCCCCATTAGTTTTTTTTATATTTTAAGACACACACACACACTCTCTCTCTCTTAGCAAATCAGAAGGAGAGGTCAAACAAACTGAGAGCGACCCTAAAAATGTAAAACAGGAACGGGCTACGTCAGACGGGTGTTGGGTTAACCTCACAGTCACAATATTACTTTGACTTCACTGAATATCTTGATGCAAGCCAGGGGGTCAGTGAGAGAGAGAGAGAGAGAGAGAGAGAGAGAGAGAGAGAGAGAGAGAGAGAGAGAGAGAGAGAGAGAGAGAGAGAGAGAGAGAGAGAGATATACACATATACATAGGGACTTTGCGGTCCCTACTGGGCAGTCGGGACTTAATTTTAATATATAATTGTCTACTAAGTGGAAGGTATAGATAGCAAAGCAGAAGGCTCTCTCCCCACCCACCACTCCCTCCGACCTTGAATCGGCATGACATTAATTGGAAAAAATAAGACCTCAACAGAATGAGAACATTTCAAGTGGGAAATTCATAGTAAAGAACAAAGTTGAGAAACTTTGTATACTGCTGATACAATACATATATATATATTGTTTACGAGGCCTGTGTTACTCCTACCTCTTCTAATCAATGTCTAGCTACCTCTTAACCCTTTCCCTGCGGGTGACGTTCTGGAACGCATAGGCAATTTACAGCAATTTTCAGGCTTTAAAAGCCTGTAAAAGCCATAGAAATCGAGTGTCAGTGGCCGGGAGCGTGAGGGACCTCCGTCCGACCCTCAGAGCAGCCAGCCGCTCACTGAGGGAGACTGTGGTCTCACGCGGGTGTCTCGACAGTATTGCCGAGCGAGCGAGTGCTAATAATTAGCGAGTTTTCCCGAATGTCTATGGCAACGCTGCGGGTGAACCCCGCCACCTTCGAAGCTCGTTCTGGTGTCATTTTGAAGCTATTTCCGCCTAGTTTTTGGCAGAAAACAGTTCATTTAATGCAGATACTTGATCAATCATTCAGGAGTGCCTGAATATGCCCTAAATACCGCAAATAAGCCCGCAGAGAAAGGGTTAAATACGTCAATTGTATTACATTGTACTATTTTCCCTGGCATTTTGTTCTACTCGTTGACCACAGTGTAGGTGTTTGTGACATTAAATGTTGCCCTCCTGTGTTGTATTTGATACCATTTCCGTGACTTGATGAATTATTATTGATTTTTAACAGTGACTGCATTAATTTTATCATAACCCTTCCATATCTTAAAACACTATATTAATTGACCTCGCAATTTTCTTTCCTCGAGTGAAATTTTATTTTGTGATATTTCAGTGACAGTATCAACTTTGTCGTTCTACGCTGCAGTGACTCGAGTTTCTCAATGTACTAGTTCAGAGACCAACATTGCAAGCCATATTCAAGATGGGGGTCTCACTATCCTATTAACACTGAAGTTAAGCAATTTGTATGTATAGGATGTATAGGGGTGCTCGTGTTGAATGACTGGCTAGAGAATGTTGTTACGACCAGCACAACGAAATAAACAAGGGCACTTAATATTGGACTAGAAGATAGGCTATATCTGCAACAACGGTACGCTAATTCCAAACCCTCGAACTATTAAGCCGGTGAACAAAACACTTACACCCTCCAGAGTTAATCTACTGGATAACGGGGTATCAATTAACTGGGTTAAGTGTACTTCTACAAAGGCTTTCCGGTGACGGCAAAGCCTACTCACAACAGGAGTACTTACGTTAATAAAAAGCTCTCAAGTAATAACAATGCTTAAATAAACTATGACAAGAATTAATAAAGGATTATATGCTTATGTTAACTTTAGTGTGAGTATGAACTCAACACTAAACTCTTCAATGCTCTATGAAAACACTTGAAGTCTAGTCCTACAGCAAACAGATATGGAATCTTCTGAAAACGTCTGATGCTCTAAGATGCTCGTCGAATATAGAACAGAAATAATGCAGGGGCAGGACACCAAAGCGTGTATCTTAAATACACCAACAAGTAGGATACATATATATAAAACAAGGGAGTGCAACAACTCTGTGACAGCACTAATAACAGTAACTCAAAAACAATACTTCCTTAGCCAAAGTAACAGCCAAACTGGGTTGTGCACCATGCATCAACCTAAGCTAAAACAATACGTGAATAATTGCTAAAGCATACGCAGTTAAATTTAATAAACACAATGCTGTCTTTCTTACTAATAAAGTCTAGCAGTGGCATAAACGGTACAGGGAGCCTAGGCAGAGCTCAAGCATGCTCGTAGCCTACTGTCTCCCCTGAACAGATTTCCCTTATGTTACGTTAAGTGACTAGGAGGCTCTCTTGGTAAGTCCAGATCTCAAAAATCTGGTCTTACCCTGGCGCTTCTCAAAGGTCAACAAAATGAGGTAGCCAGCATACAAGCAAGAGTAGGCAAAAGCCCTTCGCTTGTATACTGCTAAGCTCGCAAAGGAAAATATGCACAAGTGTTACAGGCTACCTAGCTCCGTCGAAGTCGTACAGGCTCTGACTTGCCATATACATAACACAGACAACGACCAAAGATACCCTCCACTGTCTAGCATTAAATAGTAATAAAGAACAACCAAATAATTAGAAGCACCCAACAATATGAATCCATGTGACTATGACTCTAATAATCCCTAAAGCTAGTGCCAAACATATATGTGAGAACAGGCGCTGGTAATACGACTGGCCGACTATGGAAGTCGTATGCTAGAACCAGAAGGGATGGATAATTGAATAAAGATAAGAAGTATTGGAAAGAAGGAGTGCAGAGAGAGGAACAGCAGTAAAGAGGGTTAGATTGGAGACAGAATGCAAGGGACATCTAGGACCAAACGCACCATACCATGCTCTGAGGAGAGAAGAGGGAAAGGAGCCCCAACCACTGAGCTAGGATAGCGGCCTCCAATCACCGGCCACTACGTCATGAGAAGCAGGCGTCATATGACACGCCAGGCCCGCCGTCCAATAGGGAACGGGTGGCCCCACCCAAGTGAGGAATGCACACATACATACACACACACACACATATTACCACCTCGCTCTACCCTCTCTCTCTCGTTGCAACTAACACACTACATATCTTATAACACTATCAATGATATAAAATACTTCCAAGTGTCACAGATAAGAATAAAGGCAAACACTGATCTGTCTGTGACAACATGAACACTAAGAAAGAAAGAACATCGTTCTACTATTATTATAGCCCATTTCACTGCCCTGGCGAGCGCTAGCGAGTATGAGTACATTCTGGCAAGCTGGCCAGCGTAACAATGTGAACTTTGGCAATAGAGTTTCTTGAGGTGGTGGCCATGTTTTGCTACCTGGGAGATAGCATTTCTGTCAGTGGTGGGGCAATCGCCAGAACTAGATGTGGCTGCTGCCAGTTCTAACCATGATAAAACTCTCACTCCCCATGAAGGGAAAGGTGTACGCTTCATGTATTAGAAGCAAAATGGTCTATGTTTCAGGAACATGGTCTTTCAAAGCAGATGATACCAAGAGAATGGAACATAACAAGATGAAAATGGTAAGATGGATGTGTGGGGCCAAGATAAGATATCTAGTTAAGAGATGAAGAGACGGTTAGGTATCAAGAGTATCAGTTATGAGATGTGTACAAGCAAACTTGGATAGTTTGGGCAAGTAGAGAGGATGGATGAACTAAACGGAGTGAAAGGATGCAAGTCTGTGACCTAGAGGGAGATGCACCAAGGGGTAGACCTAGAACGACATGGGATCAGACTTTAACCCTTCTTTGGCGGCGCCCGGCTATAGTCGAGTGAAATAAATGTGGCCTATGTGGCGGGGCCCGGCTATAGTCGCATGCAATTTTGAGCACGTAATGTGCTCTGAGAGAGAGCGGAGTGGTGGGAGGAGCGTAGGTTATCTCATGACCGCTCGCCACGGTGGCCATGGAGCTACTGAGATGTACTTCGCCCTACTCCACCCTCCCTCACTCGTTTCACACGTAATAATGTAAGGAAATGACCGTATTTTACCGATTTTGCCCTTCGGTTGCACGATCGTTGCAAGACAACCAGTGATCGTAGAAGGATGGTTCTGGTGTCCTTGGAAAGGTCATTTAACGCCCTTTCAGGGATACATACTTGTATTACGCTCTGGCTCTTGTTTATGCATGAAAACCAGCACGGAAACAAGCTCGTTTATGGTAAAACCCCCCGCTGGGCGGCACAGTCAAATATACTCCACCACCCGCTCTTTGAGTGTTAAGCTCTGCTTTCGTATTTAAAAAAAAAACTGACATGTGAGGCAGATCTGAACAGGGCTGCCTGGAATTCCGCCATTAGAATGCGAGACTGAAACCGCACCTCGCGTGGAACACTTAGTTTTAAAATGCATGTGTGTTTGTATGTATGGTATTCTTTCTTTACTCATATGGAAATGCTTTTTGTCCACACATTCATTGTATTTGTCAACCGTCGATGTTGGCGAATCATTTAAGTTATGCATAAATTGAATTATTTTTTAATTCCCTAAAGACTTTATTGTAATTGGGAATTAACATTAAAGTATTATAGACGATATATACAGTATATATATATATATATATATATATATATATATATATATATATATATATATAGAGAGAGAGAGAGAGAGAGAGAGAGAGAGAGAGAGAGATAGAGTGAGGAAAGAACTTGGGAAAGAGATTAGAAGGAAGGGAAGATGAAAGAGGAAAATTATTCATGCATTCTTTTGTAACTCCCTGCTCCACAAAAAATCTGTCTCTCACAGTTCCATACTATTTTTTCCAAATTCGCACCTTTTTACTCGATTTCAGATATCTGTATAATTTAAAAATAATCTCGTGTAATATCTTTATTTATCTATTTTAGACAACCGAAATGGCCAGTTTGTAGATAGAGCAACGCCTGTATCAGTCAGCCTAACCTAGTCGAATAAAACTAATTGAACTGAACCCAATCACACCATATCCAAATCAATCCAGTTTAACCCAGCCTAACCTAATTAATTGAACTTAACTAAAATCCAAATTAATCCAGTTTAACCCAACCCATCCTAATTATTTGAACTTAACTCAAATCCATATCAACCTAGTCTAATCCAACCTTACCTAATTAATTGAATTTTACAAACCAAAACAAACAAACTCATATCTGACCTAATTTATTCCAACTTATTCCATAAATTCACATTTATTCACCAACCCACCAGTTATATTAAAAATAAACCTAATTAATGAAATCAATGAAATTGATGAATATATGTGGTACTCCAAGGACTCGAACCTATGATACCCGCACCGAAATTCAGCGCATTAAGCTATCAAGACAGGTAACCCCTTCTGTACCGGCGACGTCTTTATTACTTTATTTTGGCTACTATTAGACGATTTTATGGAGTTTCAGAAGGGCTTCCAGCAATTAACAGGCTTCAAACAATCTCAATTAACCATTTTTACTACCACATATCTTTCTTAACCCTTCCTACCCGGGCTGCCTTAGGTAAGGACAGCTCGGCAGAAGGGCAGCTACCCGGGCGTCCTTACCTAAGGCATGTGCTTTAAAGCGCGCTTTTAATTTAGCGCGGGCAAATTTTACTTTGCGTGGGCGATCGTAGCGCCACCAAGCCTCAACTACCACTCTTATCAGTTCCTATGTTGCCGCCATTGCGAGCTACAGCAAAAAAATTAATTCCGATGCGTCCGATACTGTGCAATCTCCCGCTCGTCCCAGTGCTAACCCGCTTGCAACATCTACGCCTCTGCCAACCGAGAAGAAAAAGAAACTAAGGAAAGTGAAACGTTTGCTAAGTGAGAGTGCAATACACCGTGAACTTTTCAACCCGGATTTGAGCAGTGGTGAAAGCTCTGTGGACAAAAACCTCTATATTCAGAGTAGAAGTGGAAGCGAAGTTGACGATTTTGTGGGATTTGGTGATGATGACAATGTGGATTTATTTGAGGGGGGTGATAGTAGTGATGATCCTGATGTGGAAGTGGTGGAGGAAGGTGCTATTGAAGTACCAAGTGTGCTAGAGCCAACCCCTTCGCCTAGTTTCGTAGGTCAGGGTAGGCCTAGCCCTAGCCCTACCCCGGGACCTTCCCCTTTGCCTGCCCGTACGCCCTTGAAAGTGGGTAAATACTTCTATAAACAGTCTTTAGTGAAAAGTGCAGCCAAGAAAGCACGCAGGGAAGCAGAAAAAGTGAGGGAAGGCGTAGATACTGATAGTGACGCCGACCCAGGCCTAGTAACCACCCGCATTCCTTTGTCCCGACGCCTTGACCCGGGACGCCGGGAGGGCCACCCACAGCCCTCGGCTTCATCTGTCCCTCAGGATGACCAAAGGGCCTCTACAAGTGCGTCATTGGCCTCCCACAGTGTGCCACCACAGGCCCCGCATCGTAGGTCATTATTTCCTGCAGAAAAGTCCACGGCTAGCCGCAAAAGGAGCCCAACTCCCGAGGCCGAGGCTCCCATTGCTCAACCTCCCGCAGCCCCACACCGCCGACGCCCGGTCTATTCTTCAGAATTGTCTCCTGAAGAGGATGCTGATGACCCCAACATTGCCCCAGATGACCTGACGTCGCCTGAGGAAGAGGAAGAGGAAGACGAAGAGGAAGAGGAAGTCCCAACAAGAAGAGTAAAAGGGCGAGGTCGTGGACGTGGTCAGCCTGCCGACGCCGCTGCCCCTGGGCCTGGGCGTGGGCATGGGCATGCAGGGCGTCCGCCTGGGCGTCCGCGTGGCCAAGGGCGTGTGCCAGGGCGTCCAGGGCATGTGCCTGCTGCAGCTGCACGTCCTCGTCCTCGAGCAGCTGACATGTTTGTGTGGACAGATGGGGCGGAAGCCAGATTGTCCTGCCTTTGACGAGGTACAACAGGGTTCTGGGGTGTCACCAGCATATCCCTGTGGCCCAAATGCCACCCCCAGTGAACTTTTCTGTGGCTTCTACGACAATGAAGTCATGGAATACCTTGTCAAAGAGACAAATAACCACCAGGCTATCTGTTCAAACTTTCTTGGGAGGAAGACCAGTGCCAAGATGGTGGCATGGAGAGCTCTCACTGTGGCAGAATTATATGTGTTCTTGGCACTCACAATGCTGATGACACACATAAAGAAGCACGTTCTGGCCGACTACTGGATAACTGGCAACCTCACAACGACTCCAGCATTTGGCAAATACATGTCAAGGGATAGGTACTTCGACATTCTCTCATATTTCCACTTGACAAATAACATGCATGTCCACGAGCCCGACAAAATCTGGAAGATCAGGCAACTGTATGACATGATACGTCATCGGTTTTCCACCTACCCGATTCCTTTTCAGAAGCTGTGCATCGACGAGTCTCTGGTCCTGTTCCGTGGTAGGCTGCACTTCCGACAGTATATCCCGTCCAAGAGACACCGCTTCGGCATCAAGCTCTTCGTCCTCTGCGACTGCAAGACGGGATATGTGCTCGACTTTATAGTCTACAGCGGCAAGGGTGGTGAAGTGCAGATTGACCCCCTCATTGGTTTTGGCGGCGCTGTGGTAAAGAGGATGATGGAGAGGTACTTCCATGACAACCACATCCTCTATACCGACAATTATTACACGTCGCCTATCCTCGCCAAGTTCCTCCATGATCGCAAGACCGGAACTGTCAGCACAGTGAAGGGGAAGAGGAAGGGCATGCCAGCCTACCCAACCGAGACTAAGAAGACGGACATCTTCCATAAGAGGAGTGGCCCCATCCACTGGCATGACCAGCGCAAGGTCAACCTCCTCACCACATGCCACAAAGCAGAGATGGTCGCCACAGGGAAGGTGGACCGAAGGACGAAGAAACCTATCACGAAACCAGCTGCTGTCCTGGACTATAATGTCAACATGCGCCTCGTCGACAAGTCCGACATGCAGATGGGCTTCATAGACTGCCTGCGAACATTTTGCAGGTGGTACAAGAAGTTTGTCCTGCATACAGTAGATATGTCTGTCCTCAACGCGTACAACATCTACCGTTTGAGGACTCCAGTCATGAAGTACAAGAGCCTGCGGACCTTCCAAAAGCAGCTGATACTTGAGCTCCTGGGTAAACATGCGGGTACACCAGGGAAGCCACTACAAGGACCCGGCATGCTGGACAGAACAGGGTGTGCCGAGTTCTTCAGAAAGCACCAGCTCGTCGCCCTTCCTTTCCAGGGTCCTAACAGCAGAATAAGAATGCAGAGTAGGTGCTATGTGTTCAGCCGCACAACTCGACGACCCCGCAACCCACAAAAAGCACTTGGCAATGTCTCGAGTGTCAGGTGGGACTGTGTGCTGGCACCTGCTTCAATGATTTCCACACTATGACAAACTATTGAAGTGTAAGTGACAGTGATAGTGACACTCAATAATAATAATAATAATATAACTAAGTATAAGTGAAAGAGACACACATAAGTAATAATAAGTGCCTTCAGAACAATATGAACAATTGAAAGTGACACTAAAATATATATTCCTAACAATAAATAAGTGAAAATGACACTATCAATTACCATAGTCCTGTGAAATTGACACTATACTAATAATAAAACTAAGTATAAGTGAAAGACACACATAAGTAATAATAAGTGCCTTCAGAACAATATGAACAAGTGAAAGTGACACTAAAATATATAAGAGACACACATAAGTAATAATAAGTGCCTTCAGAACAATATGAACAAGTGAAAGTGACACTAAAATATATATTCCTAACAATAAATAAGTGAAAATGACACTATCAATTACCATAGTCCAGTATAAATAATCATAACTACTATAATAATAACAATAAAACTAAGTATAAGTGACAGAGACACAAATTACTTCAGAAATATAACTTTATTGAGTGAAAATAACATAATAACAATAATATATGGCATAATAAATAATAAAACACTAAAAAATCGCTTCCCGCCATAATTCAAGGTAGAGCGACGAGTCAAAATGTTCGTCGTAGCCTGGGCCGCGGTTGAGTGTTCGGACGCGGCGAGGTAAATAGGCGGCAATAGTTACCTCCACTTCCATCACCATCACTCCGGAACCAGTTGAGCTAGAAAGCTCTACTCAACGCCATTCTATGCGGCAAGGTAAGGCGCCCATTTTGACATATGTTTTATTAATGTAGGTAGTATATTAAGCGAGATTAGCCTTAGTTAACGTATGTTGTGTTTTCAGCCAAATCGCCCGGATACAGCCTCCGTCCTTAAGTAAGGCAGCCCGGGCGGGAAGGGTTAAGCTGCACAAAATCGTTTTAATATAGCTAGATTAAAATACAAAAGACGTCACCGGTAGAGAAGGGGTTTAGTGGTTTATGCACAAGCCTACGACATATTATTCATTCTCGAATACTGAATAATAATCTGAACTTGTACATATACCCAACTACACTATGGTAACCTAATGATTAGACGAATGGAAAGGGTAATTGATGGGGCACTTAACCACAAGGGAAGGCCTCGCTAGGAGTTACTCATGAACCTGAATAATGTAAAGTATGAAAGTAGTAATGTTTATATATACTGTAGATAAGAGTCATTCAGACGAAATGCAGTTGTGTATATGATCAAACAGTCGGAAATCTATCTATTGTATCTGTCTGTGGCCAGACACCCTAATCACTGACTCCCATAACAAACCTCTGACAGGCCGCTTTATCCCCCGACAACACTCGTCCTTCCTCCCAGCAAATCCCCCTCAACCCTATACATCTCTCCACTCCATCCATTCACCTCATTCTCGGTCTACCCCTCCCTCTAACCCCTTCCACCCCACTCTCATACACCCTCTATTTCCTCCATGTGCCCATACCACCTCAATACGTTTCTCCCGGCCGTCTCCATAACATCCACATCAACACCAAGCCTCTCACGTATTGCCTGGTTCCGTCAGTCTGTCAATCCACGTGATTCCACAAGCTCCTCTTAGATAACTCATTTCGACTGCACTCACTATTGCTAAACCGCAGCCACACAAAATATTTTTGCAGTGAACTTGTATTGGAGTCTCTGGCTATCTGTTAATTTGGAGGGATCAGTGATAATGTTTCTAAAATCATATATAACTTCATGAAATTATGAGCTTAAGCACATGTAAATAGTGTCCTAATATAGCTTAACAATAGTCAGATATTGGGGGTAAAATAGCGAATCCAAAAAATATCTGCCTGTAAACTGCTTGTTTGAGAGCTGCTTAATACTCCCTGCTATGGTTCACTGACTCGTACTACTGCTGTGGAAAATCCTGTGAAATTTATTTGAAGCCCAGTTTATTATTACTATTGTTATACCACTAGAAGTTGTGTGGTGGTGAAGAACCCACACAGATCGTTGAGCACACCTTCCTTTGGGAAGCTGGTTTAACACGAATAGTACTATGATGCTTCCAAGAAAGGTCAAGAGAAAATGAAACACCAACTGTACTAAGAGAAGATCAAGGATTGATGTGTGTGTTGTTGAAGAATAAGAAATAATCGTGTGGAAGATTGTGATGGGTAGATATATTGAGAAATTGGGGGTTGGAATCAATGAAAGTAACATGAATTTCTCTGACCCATACTGGTAATAGTTGATAGATCACAAGATAGGCGTGCTATGGCCTCATCACATGAGTTTGTTCTAGTAATTGTTTGGTGGGTCGTTGCGTAAATCAAGTTGAATGATGTAAGGTAAGCGTCAGTCACACATGGGACTTTGTCAACACATCCTTCCGCCTTCCTTGGCCGCAAAGATGAGTGAATATTAATGGTCACCCTCTCACTGGGGGTTCCGAGGATGGATTACTTATCATTATATTAATCAAATGTTGGTGTATTAGACAGGAGTGTAGTATGCTTGTTTAGTGAAATGGTAAGAGGAGTTGTTTATGAGAGCTAGCTGGAGTACTATCTGTGTAGGTGAGGCACACAAAAAATCTGTAATGGAAGCCAAGCAAACGAAGTAGGATTACCAGCAACTCCTTTTCAAAGGGATATAAATAAACTTAGAAAAGTACGACCTCGCACCGTCGTAAACCACAATTGTCTACAATGACAAAAAGTGTTCACATATGAAATTAGTATTTTTCACACACTTTCCATAAATACAATCAGAATTGGTCTATTGGCAATAGTTTTTTGTGTATGAATATAATGGCACAAGAGTATACGCTCGCAGTGCTCCGACTCGGACTCGTATCCACTAGCGTACATAATTTTTGTTTTATTTTGTTGTAAGGCATTTTATAGCTATAAATTCTGGTGATAGGTAAAGTTCGTGGTATGAGGAAGAACACTAAACAAACCTGAAGTCCTAATACTTTGCGTGTTTCGTTGCTGACCAGCTGACAATAACTGGATGATATTTACAAGTATTTTAGCATGTTTTTTGTTTACAAGACAGTATGGGTTGTTGAAATGAAGATTAATATCACTTCATATTTGAACCTGATATATAGCTATCACAATTATATGGAAAAGTGTCCCTTTTTTGCTGATGTTCAGCTTCTAAAGCACCTCTTCTTTGTACACACATATCCTCCCTCAACCAATGCACTAACCACACCGATCTGAGTAAGGGTGGCAAGCAAAAAACCTCCTGGAAAAGTCTGGCATTAAAAAGGGCATTACCTCAGCCGGTAAGGCCAGTGTTTATATACTGTATACATTGTCCACAGTGTAGGCCTTTTTTACATAGGACATAATTATAAATTCCTCTCCCTCAGTGATGGGATTAATTAATTACTCACCTACATGCCAACCATTTCATATATACACCAATAGTTATACTTAACAATTTTTATATGGTGTTTGTTTTCCTCATATTGTACTGGCTATTATTATAAAATATCCAGTGTAGGAAGGGGTTGTTAGAGACAGGGTCAGTTGAGATAGGTTGTCCACCTGTTATATTTTATGCTGCATATACTAACCTAATGATAGCTACAATAAAAGTAAAGTTCACCTACCATAACCAAGTGCTTATACAGTATATATATATATATATATATATATATATATATATATTATATATAATATATATATATATATATATATATATATATATATATATATATATATATATATATTATTATTATTATATTTATATGATTATGCCAATTTAGTTACCTACCTATATACTAAGCTATCTACCTACCAACCGGCTCATCTATGGAGGTATCCGTCAGTCTTAGTTAAACACAAGCCGGAACAGAGGCCTGGTGCTGATTAACCTTTGAATGGCTATTGTTATTGACGGCACCTGAACTCTACTATACAATACGTATATGTTTTTTCGTAATTAGGAAAATCAGACTCTGAACTTTTGTTTAATATGTGTGTGTACAGGTGCTCCCTCGCGTGTGTGTATGTGTACGAGGGCGTGTGCGCCATTTAGGTGTCGATTATTTTCCTGGCGAGCGACAGTGAGTCTGTAATTTCGGAGGAACTGGCCTTTGGCCTGAACATTTTCCTACCGAAAATGTACAAACTTATCTAAAAGGGGGATCTTGCGCAAATAAATCGTTAAGCTTGATGGATATATACGGAGAAAACTAAAACTATGATAAATATATCGATACCAAAATATACCCTACCCCATTAAGTGCGGACTAAACGTAGCACCAACGAACTTGACAATAATCTTGATCCCTGACCTCTCTGTAACTCAGAAGGGCCTTGAGCAAACTGGTTGTAAATATCCATACCTATTTCCTGGTGGACTCTTCCCAAATGATAGAAACGTCATCCAAATTGCTTTTATTCATTTCGAGTTATAAGAAGTTAAGGGGTCAAGATTATTGTCAAGTTCGTTGGCGAAACCTATAGTTTATCACAACTCTAACCACACGGGTGACCACAGAAGACTAACCACAGTGTATCAATTAATGATGGATGTCCAATGTCATATTCCTTCCTTTCTTTATAATATATGACAATTTAATGGGCTGGTTAACCCACTGAACCCCAGCGACGACGTGTCGTCGTCAATGTATGTAACGCTAAACCCCAGCGACAACAATATGTCGTCACAGGTACTCCGGTCCCAATTACTCCGGTCCTATGGCACCTAGAGGGCTCAGATTTGTATGGGAACTGTGTAACTATCCCACGTAACCATGCCGATGGTTGAAAACTCTCAAAGTCAATCTGCGTGCGCGTGAGCACGCAAAAACCGGTATTTTGGGTGTATTTGCCTTCAATTTTTTACTCTTGTAAAATCGATTTTCGGGGGCTCCGTAGGACCAATTTTTTACCTTTTTGATCGTTTTTTTTTGTGGTTATTCCTTCATTCCTAACCCATTCGCTATTGTTTCTGGAAAAAAAACAAAAAAATCAAATCCTGCTGGTCCCTGGTGGTACATTTATTTATAACTAGCTGGGGCTCAGTGGGTTAAACAGTGCCATCATCTCGAGCATGCACTAATGTATTATTTCCTCTAATATTTGAACATTATCACATAGTTATATTAGTTATAAATATGTTATACTCCCAGCCAGACTCAAACCGCTGACAGTCAGGACGAGTATCCACTACACCATGTCATGTATTTGTGAAATATAGTTGGTAGTTATAAACGTTGTGCAACGAAGTATTTTTCCAATATGCCAAAACACCAGGATTAGATAATTATTAGTTCTGCCAAATATTGTCACTAAACCATACCACTGTCACTACTAATGTTTTCTATTTCACTTCCTATTCCTTGTCTATTGCAAACCCTGCGGCAGATCTCACTATAGTCAGTATATTTCCAGCTGAGGGTAAATTGACATGTCCTCATCATGATTACTCGGCTATTACAGACATCTTGTACCGAAATATGTTGCTATAATTTAATGTTTGATATTCAGATGACACAGATACATAGTAGTTTAATATATTTCCATTAGTTATCGATATATTAGTTGCTAAGGGGTTCAATTTACAGCAGCTGGAAAACAGACTATTATCTTCATCACTTTTTATAAGAGGTAATATCTCATGGCCGAGAGTGTATGGCCTAATACCATTACTAAGCACTTGGAAACTCATTTATAATAATATTATCATCATAGATAAGACAAGAGAGAGTAAGGGGTGAGGGAACGCGAAGGTGGCCTCGGACCCAAGAATTGGAACTTTAAATGTTGTTTCTGTTGAGTCTCTATCTTGAGTCAGCCACCCCCAGCTATGGGGTATGTGCCTAAGTATATACAGGTATGTTTACAGGTAGGATTAGGATTGGATTGGTTATGTTAACCCATTCAGTACCAGTGACGTCCTTTTTGTATTATATTCTGGCAATTATTAGATGATTTTATTCAGCCTAGGAAGGGCGTCTATCCTTAAAAAGGTTACAGATTATCTTCTTTAATCCTTTTAGCCACCATATATCCTCCATAAGCTTCATAAACTCGTCTAAATGTAGCTTAGGTTATCTATTATTTAAGTGTTATCTAAGTGTCTAAAGTGTGTTTAAAGTGCTTATTATGTTGACATATAAGTAGAACTGGGGTTCTTGCCGTCAATGTTTCGTCACACAGGCCATCACAAACTATTGTGTCAACCCCTTCTGTACCGACGACGTCTTTTATATTATATTTTAGCTATATTCAGACGATTTTGTTCAGCTTAAGAAGGATCTGTTATAGTAAAAAGGGTTGATTGAGATAGTTCGAAGTCTTTTTATTGCTGGAGGCCCTTCTTAAACTGAAAAAAATCGTCTAATAGCAGCCAGCATAAAATATAAAGGACAGTATTGATGTTGAAGGGGTTAATCTATATGATATACGGATGAAGATTTCCTAAAATGTATGTATCTAGCTATCTTCGTTCTATTCAGCATATTAGTATACCAAGTCATAACCTTGACATTAATGTTTGTGTCATCTCGTTTTCTCACAATGCTCATATAATGTATACAATCTTCTAAGGTGTTTATATTATTTCCCCCATATAATAGGCATGCAAATAAAAGGTTTTACCATTCACCTCCCGAGAAAAGTAAGACATTTCTATGCTCATCCTCCCATTGGCCCAGCCCTCGACCCCATCCGTCTCCGTGGACCAATCATATATCACCTTTACAAACACTCTTCTGGGCTGTCACGTGGAAGGGAATGTGTTTGTCTGGTTCACAGTGACTTACCACTGTAGGAGAGAGAATGTGAAGGAAACAGAGAGAAACGGAGAGATAATTATACAAGAACAATAAAGTATCACAAAGACCTTGTGATCCATTCCAGTATGATATTATTTAATGTAAAACATGAATGGTAAAACACAATACACTCATTCTAAATTATTTAAACAAAAATATAGTTTAATCTCTTAAATCTCATTAACGCCTTCAGTGCAACAACTTCGATATGGAAGAATATGCCAGTGCGAGGTGTTAGTAGTATATATTAAGTCATTAAAACTCACCTTAGCGCAAGAAGCATTCGAGCAAACGGAACGGAACGAGACTATTCTCATGAAATATTTCCGCTCAAGTTTTACGTCTACTTCATTCATTCATAGCTCCCGTTGCCTTGAGAGATGATGGAGGCAATCCCTGTGTTCAGCCAAGCGGTTGGGGCCCCTCAGTTAGCATATTATTCCTCAGTTTTCGTCTTTTTTGGCTCACAATAACATTATGAAATAAACATTTACAGGAGCAACTATAGTGTTTGTTAGACAGTATGAGTTATGTTACGGACTAGGGTTCAAACCCACAACACCATGAATAAATGATTAACTCCAATGAAAAGGCAACACAACTTATCACCGTGGTATTATAAGAATGGAAGTAAACCACCCAAAACTAGACTGCAAGGTTAATATTATCCTCCAGCGAAACCCTACTATTATATTACCTTATTGCTATACAACAAGTCAATCAGAATCATATAATTGATATTATTAAGTTTACGTTAAATGTCAGTAGAATAATTTATGCTTTCGTAAACCCTTTAGGATTTATATGTAAGGAACCACAAAAAACATCTAAGGTATTTCAATCTTTAAGTTAATTTGAAAGTGAAAGATAGTAGGCTACATGAAAATAAATAAGGTAGGTATGGATGAAAAGATATTTTAAAAGTATGGATATTATTTACATATAAATTACACTTTATACATCTATCCTTACATTCACACAATACAACATAATCATACAATACAAAATAATAATACTTATCTATAGCGAGATAGTTATACAAGGCAGGACAAACTCACAGGATGACCCATGGTGAGGTCTAGGCGAAGCAGAGGCGTGAGGAGAACTGACGTTTCTCAAATCCTATATTCTATCGAGTCCTTGCATGGTCAGTAAAGTTATCATACTGGACTAAAATACAACTACTCGTTCTCCAATCAAACAACTTAATTAACTCAACTAATAATTATATAGAATACTTCATTAAAATATATAAATGAAGAGTAAAACATTAAATCACGAATTATATAAGGACTAATCATACGTCTGCCAGAGAGATGCTTAAACAAGGTAACGTGTGCGCTTGGCGCTACAATCTGTCGGTTTTTATGGCCTGCGGCAAACGATGTCTGGCAAGTAGGCTACAGTACACTCTGAACACAAAGTATGTTCCCCGAAGTTAGTTTACTTCCTAAAGGCCTTCCTATGTACAAATAAATAGTCACATATACCCACTAATAATTAGTTAACTCTATCCCACCCGCAATTAGTTTAATTAAGGCAATACATAACAGCTGTGACCTGCAACATGACCTGAACCTCATATTCATACCTGGTATATAGCTATCATAAATACACATTAACAAAGTAGCATACTGATGTTGGGATGGAAGTGAAGACTAGAAGCTTATCTCGAGTCTGGCAGCAAGCAGAGCTGCTTGCTATTACCAAAGTCAGCTGGTAATACCAAAATGTACCGTATTACATACAATGTACCAAGATATGAACTGCAGAGAAAGAGTTAATTAAAAGCTATTTTCAATCTCCAATGGAAGTCTTCTGATAAAACATTTGTTGTTATGTGAGATCTTTACACAATCATGTATTAGTGATAAAACTCTTCAACTCTATTTTCTGTTGTTTAATATGTCAACAAACAAAAAGATATATATTTTCTATGCAAA
>CM064563.1:2688070-2752191 GCA_032716605.1 Paralithodes platypus
CCAACGAACTTGACAATAATCTTGATCCCTGACCTCTCTGTAACTCAGAAGGGCCTTGAGCAAACTGGTTGTAAATATCCATACCTATTTCCTGGTGGACTCTTCCCAAATGATAGAAACGTCATCCCAATTGCTTTTATTCATTTCGAGTTATAAGAAGTTAAGGGGTCAAGATTATTGTCAAGTTCGTTGGCGAAACCTATAGTTTATCACAATTCTAACCACACGGGTGACCACAGAAGACTAACCACAGTTTATCAATTAATGATGGATGTCCAATGTCATATTCCTTCCTTTCTTTATAATATATGACAATTTAATGGGCTGGTTAACCCACTGAACCCCAGCGACGACGTGTCGTCGTCAATGTATGTAACGCTAAACCCCAGCGACAACAATATGTCGTCACAGGTACTCCGGTCCCAATTACTCCGGTCCTATGGCACCTAGAGGGCTCAGATTTGTATGGGAACTGTGTAACTATCCCACGTAACCATGCCGATGGTTGAAAACTCTCAAAGTCAATCTGCGTGCGCGTGAGCACGCAAAAACCGGTATTTTGGGTGTATTTGCCTTCAATTTTTTACTCTTGTAAAATCGATTTTCGGGGGCTCCGGAGGACCAATTTTTTTACCTTTTTGATCGTTTTTTTTTGTGGTTATTCCTTCATTCCTAACCCATTCGCTATTGTTTCTGGAAAAAAAACAAAAAAATCAAATCCTGCTGGTCCCTGGTGGTACATTTATTTATAACTAGCTGGGGCTCAGTGGGTTAAACAGTGCCATCATCTCCAGCATGCACTAATGTATTATTTTCTCTAATATTTGAACATTATCACATAGTTATATTAGTTATAAATATGTTATACTCCCAGCCAGACTCAAACCGCTGACAGTCCGGACGAGTATCCCCTTCACCATGTCATGTATTTGTGAAATATAGTTGGTAGTTATAAACGTTGTGCAACGAAGTATTTTTCCAATATGCCAAAACACCAGGATTAGATAAATATTAGTTCTGCCAAATATTGTCACTAAACCATACCACTGTCACTACTAATGTTTTCTATTTCACTTCCTATTCCTTGTCTATTGCAATCCCTGCGGCAGATCTCACTATAGTCAGTATATTTCCAGCTGAGGGTAAATTGACATGTCCTCATCATGATTACTCGGCTATTACAGACATCTTGTACCGAAATATGTTGGCTATAATTTAATGTTTGATATTCAGATGACACAGATACTAGGCAGTTAATATATTTCCATTAGTTATCGATATATTAGTTGCTAAGTGTTCAATTTACAGCAGCTGGCAAACATATTATCTTCATCACTTTTTATAAGAGGTAATATCTCATGGCCGAGAGTGTATGGCCTAATACCATTACTAAGCACTTGGAAACATCATTTATATAATATTATCATCATAGATAAGACAAGATAGAGTAAGGGTGTGGGAACGCGAAGGTGGCCTCGTACCCTAAGAATTGGAACTTTAAATTTTTTTCTGTTGAGGTCTCTATCTTGAGTCAGCCACCCCCAGCTATGGGGTAATGCCTAAGTATATACAGGTATGTTACAGGATTAGGATGGATTGGTTATGTTAACCCATTCAGTAACCAGTGACGTCCTTTTTGTATTATATTCTGTCAATTATTAGATCTTTATTCAGCCCTAGGACGGGCGTCTATCCTAAAAGGGTTACAGATTATCTTCTTTAATCCTTTTAGCCACCATATATCCTCCATAAGTTTCATAAACTCGTCTAAATGTAGCTTAGGTTATCTATTATTTAAGTGTTATCTAAGTGTCTAAAGTGTGTTTAAAGTGCTTATTATGTTGACATATAAGTAGAACTGGGGTTCTTGCCGTCAATGTTTCGTCACACAGGCCATCACAAACTATTGTGTCAACCCCTTCTGTACCGACGACGTCTTTTATATTATATTTTAGCTATATTCAGACGATTTTGTTCAGCTTAAGAAGGATCTGTTATAGTAAAAAGGGTTGATTGAGATAGTTCGAAGTCTTTTTATTGCTGGAGGCCCTTCTTAAACTGAAAAAAATCGTCTAATAGCAGCCAGCATAAAATATAAAGGACAGTATTGATGTTGAAGGGGTTAATCTATATGATATACGGATGAAGATTTCCTAAAATGTATGTATCTAGCTATCTTCGTTCTATTCAGCATATTAGTATACTAAGTCATAACCTTGACTTTAATGTTTGTGTCATCTCGTTTTCTCACAATGCTCATATAATGTATACAATCTTCTAAGGTGTTTATATTATTTCCCCCATATAATAGGCATGCAAATAAAAGGTTTTACCATTCACCTCCCGAGAAAAGTAAGACATTTCTATGCTCATCCTCCCATTGGCCCAGCCCTCGACCCCATCCGTCTCCGTGGACCAATCATATATCACCTTTACAAACACTCTTCTGGGCTGTCACGTGGAAGGGAATGTGTTTGTCTGGTTCACAGTGACTTACCACTGTAGGAGAGAGAATGTGAAGGAAACAGAGAGAAACGGAGAGATAATTATACAAGAACAATAAAGTATCACAAAGACCTTGTGATCCATTCCAGTATGATATTATTTAATGTAAAACATGAATGGTAAAACACAATACACTCATTCTAAATTATTTAAACAAAAATATAGTTTAATCTCTTAAATCTCATTAACGCCTTCAGTGCAACAACTTCGATATGGAAGAATATGCCAGTGCGAGGTGTTAGTAGTATATATTAAGTCATTAAAACTCACCTTAGCGCAAGAAGCATTCGAGCAAACGGAACGAGACTATTCTCATGAAATATTTCCGCTCAAGTTTTACGTCTACTTCATTCATTCATAGCTCCCATTGCCTTGAGAGATGATGGAGGCAATCCCTGTGTTCAGCCAAGCGGTTGGGGCCCCTCAGTTAGCATATTATTCCTCAGTTTTCGTCTTTTTTGGCTCACAATAACATTATGAAATAAACATTTACAGGAGCAACTATAGTGTTTGTTAGACAGTATGAGTTATGTTACGGACTAGGGTTCAAACCCACAACACCATGAATAAATGATTAACTCCAATGAAAAGGCAACACAACTTATCACCGTGGTATTATAAGAATGGAAGTAAACCACCCAAAACTAGACTGCAAGGTTAATATTATCCTCCAGCGAAACCCTATTATTATATTACCTTATTTCTATACAACAAGTCAATCAGAATCATATAATTGATATTATTAAGTTTACGTTAAATGTCAGTAGAATAATTTATGCTTTCGTAAATCCTTTAGGATTTATATGTAAGGAACCACAAAAAACTATCTAAGGTATTTCAATCTTTAAGTTAATTTGAAAGTGAAAGATAGTAGGCTACATGAAAATAAATAAGGTAGGTATGGATGAAAAGATAGTTTAAAAGTATGGATATTATTTACATATAAATTACACTTTATACATCTATCCTTACATTCACACAATACAACATAATCATACAATACAAAATAATAATACTTATCTATAGCGAGATAGTTATACAAGGCAGGACAAACTCTCAGGATGACCCATGGTGAGGTCTAGGCAAAGCAGAGGCGTGAGGAGAACTGACGTTTCTCAAATCCTATATTCTATCGAGTCCTTGCATGGTCAGTAAAGTTATCGTACTGGACTAAAATACAACTACTCGCTCTCCAATCAAACAACTTAATTCACTCAACTAATAATTATATAGAATACTTCATTAAAATATATAAATGAAGAGTAAAACATTAAATCACGAATTATATAAGGACTAATCATACGTCTGCCAGAGAGATGCTTAAACAAGGTAACGTGTGCGCTTGGCGCTACAATCTGTCGGTTTTTATGGCCTGCGGCAAACGATGTCTGGCAAGTAGGCTACAGTACACTCTGAACACAAAGTATGTTCCCCGAAGTTAGTTTACTTCCTAAAGGCCTTCCTATGTACAAATAAATAGTCACATATACCCACTAATAATTAGTTAACTCTATCCCACCAGCAATTAGTTTAATTAAGGCAATACATAACAGCTATGACCTGCAACATGACCTGAACCTCATATTCGTACCTGGTATATAGCTATCATAAATACACATTAACAAAGTAGCATACTGATGTTGGGATGGAAGTGAAGACTAGAAGCTTATCTCGAGTCTGGCAGCAAGCAGAGCTGCTTGCTATTACCAAAGTCAGCTGGTAATACCAAAATGTACCGTATTACATACAATGTACCAAGATATGAACTGCAGAGAAAGAGTTAATTAAAAGCTATTTTCAATCTCCAATGGAAGTCTTCTGATAAAACATTTGTTGTTATGTGAGATCTTTACACATGTATTAGTGATAAAAATCTTCAACTCTATTTTCTGTTGTTTATTATGTCAACAAACAAAAAGATATATATTTTCTATGCAAACACACTGTAGTCAGCTTTGTATTAACACAAACCTCGATACAATACACGTCGCTCATGTACAATACCTCCGCCATTGCCATGGGTATCCTTAACCCATCCAGTACCGTCGACGTCCTTTTCATTATATTCTAGCAACTATTAACCCCTACTGTACCAGAGGGTAATACTATAAATAAACCCTCTGTTATAACTACATTAAATATTCCTGTTTGCTACCATATCTCCAGACTTAGCTTCATAAAATTGTCTAAATGTAGCTGAAATACAATAAAAAGGACGTCACCGGTACTGTATGGGTTAAAATGATGATGTACTCTTGCAGCTTGGATCAAAAGTATTATTACTCAAAAATATCCACAATTCCTTTTGTCTTACATTATGCAAGTACACCTCTGTAAACTGACAATAAATGTTGTGAATATATTCATAACTTAAAAAGAATCAACAGGGTCATTGAATCGACAGCAATGATCCCGTTATTAATCTCAGTGGCAACAACTAAATTGTTTCCAGAGTTGGAATCTAACCTATTGAACCTAACCTCGAACCACATGGACTTCACAGAGAAGACGGCAAACGGCCAGATGGGATGACCACTTTCCCTTACAAGAATGGCCGGTGCCTCGTGTGGGATGCCACATGTGTTGACACTTTCTCCACAACCAACATCGCCAGAAACGCCGACGAAGCAGGTGAAGCCGCCCGGATAGCAGAAAATAAAAAGCGAGAAAAATATCAAGCCATCGCCAGAAATCATCAGTTCGAGCCCCTGGCATTCGAAACTTCAGCAGTCTTCGGCCCTACCACCCTTAAGATGGTGAATGAAATAGGCCGTAAAATAAGAGAAGTTTCAGGAGAACCCCGGGAAACCCTCTGGCTCAAGCAAAGACTAGGGATGGCTATCCTCCGGGGCAATGCCACCAGCGTCATGAGCTCAGTTCGACAGGACTGGGTCATGCCACTGTGTGAGGCCCGGGCAGGAGTGGTGTATCCGTAGTCTTTCCACAGTAGGGTAAAACAAAACAAAAACAAAACATAAACTTTATTTGTATGTAACATGTGTGATGCACATAAATAAAAGGGGATGTGTCGGATGGTTGAAAGACACAGTTGCTCGCGCGTTTGGGGCTAGCAACACGTATTATGAAAAACATGTATCCTCCTTCATTCACTGTCCCCCCCTTCACTCACTCAACCCCACAATTTGCCGGAGGATAACAGGTTTTTCACAATACCTAGACGGAGGTCTTTTAAAAAAAAAACCTATTGAGGATTATAACGCGGTTTAACAGTTGGCTTTGGCTATCATTAGACGATTTGTTTTCAGATTAGGAAATATATATGGAAGTCACAGGGTTAATTGAGATATGCTATACCCCTTTAATTCCCACAGATCCTTCCTAAGCTCTATATAATTGCTTAATAATATTGAGAATAAACTATCAAAGCGCGTCATAATCCTCAAGGGATTAATTCCTTAGTAATATCTCTGGAGGAAAGTTAAATGGATGTTTCTTTCCTTCTAGACCCCCTTCTCCCTCATGTGTAGCCCCATTAGTTTGGAAATTTTAAAACTTTTAGTGCCATTTAGGTGTAGATTTTTTCCTGGCTAGCTATAGCAAGCCTATAAATTAGGAAGAACCGGCCTTCGGCCGGGATATTTTGCTACCGAAAAAAATACAAACTCACCTCCAAAGGGAGTCTTGGGGGTATCTTTTAAAGCTTGATGGAGGTCTTGGAAGGAAACTTAAATAATATATAATGAATAAATAAATGAACAAATACTGTAAATGCAAATGCATACAAATATCCCTTTAAAGGGACTACACCCCCCCAAGCCCAAAATTTCATATTCTTTGTTTGTCTAAAATGCTTCTTTCAATGTAGGAGTATAGCATAAGAGGGCATAAACAACCATATGACATCCCCCCCCCCCCTCACACACACAATTAAAATGTCATGATTTTTTTTTGGGGGGGGTCTGAAATGCTTCTTTCAACAATTGAGAATAACATAAGAGGGCATAAACACCTATATGACATCACTATGACATCAATACCCCCCCCCCCCCTCTCCCCCCCAAAAACACTGGCATACACCTATTATAAGAGGTTACATATAGAAACATCTTAGTTTACCCTAAATTACTGGCTAGTTTACGTTTTCTTCTAATACCTAAATCAGAAAACTTAGTTTTTATGAGTAACTAAGCCATTTTTTCATGACACACCACCAAATAATTGAGAGGTTATAATTATATATTTTAATTTCGTCTGCGATTTCCCACAATCATATATTGGCAACTTCCCAGTGTAACTACTCCATTGTATTGTATTGGAGCTGCTTGTAAACGCTCATGTTAACACATATTGGTTGTGCCTTCATCGTGTAATTTTGTTTTTTTCGATAAAGTGAAAAACTTGAGTATCAGGGGGAATTTTAAACAAAATCGCGATCGTCGCGGCGTCGCGCACGACGTACATTTTATGACCTCGGTATCTCATGATGTATTGGAAATTTTAAGAAATACGAAATTACACGCTCTTCGAATGGTATTCGAGTATTTACATGTAAAAGCAGGTGTCTCTAGGACTAATAATAAGACCTCAGGAAGTTGTGACATCATCATGACATCATGACGTCGTGACGTCATGTTGTCATGACGTACCACATTCTCATGCTCCCACAAAATCGGCATTGATAATTTGATTATACCCTAAAAGTATCGAGATATAATATTTGTTTTTTTATTTTTGTTTTGTTTCCGAGGGTGTGTAGTCCCCTTAATTAAGGTGAAGGCCAGAATGATTGGATAGTGAAGCACAAACCGGTTACCATTGAAAAACCTTGAGTAAAATTAAGGGGAGATTTGTACCTATTTTTTCATGTATTTATATATTATTATTGTATTGACTTTCCTCCCAAGACCTCCATCAAGCTTAAAGAATAACCCCAAGCCCCCCATAGAGATAAATGTGTACATTTTTTGGTAGAAAAATGTCCCGGCCATAGGTCAGTTCCTCCTGAAATATAGGCTCGCTGTAACCTTGCAGGAAAACATCGTCACCCAATTAACACCAAAGGTCTTAATATTAGGAAAGTAATGGTGTGAAAGTTCTTAACATCGCCAACCAAATGGGGCGAAAGTCTTAAAATGTCAAAACTCATAGGGTTTAACCTTAGGGAGAAGGGGGTCCAGAATAGAATACAAACCTTCACTTAAGGTCATTGATAATACTGCATCAGACTAGTGAACCGGAATGTAGGGCAGGTTATCTCCTTCACTTAAGGCCATTGAAATACTGCATCAGACTAGTGAACCGGAATGTAGGGCAGGTTATCCCCTTCACTTAAGGCCATTGAAATACTGCATCAGACTAGTGAACCGGAATGTAGGGCAGGTTATCCCCTTCACTTAAGGCCATTGAAATACTGCATCAGAACTAGTGAACCGGAATGTAGGGCAGGTTATCCCTTCACTTAAGGCAATTGAAGTACTGCATCGACTAGTGAACTGGAATGTAGGGCAGGTTACCTGCTTCACTTAAGGCCATTGAAATACTGCATCAGACTAGTGAACCGGAATGTAGGGCAGGTTATCCCCTTCACTTAAGGCCATTGAAGTACTGCATCAGACTAGTGAACCGGAATGTAGGGCAGGTTATCCCCTTCACTTAAGGCCATTGAAGTACTGCATCAGACTAGTGAACCGGAATGTAGGGCAGGTTATCCCCTTCACTTAAGGTTATTGAAGTACTGCATCAGACTAGTGAACCGGAATGTAGGGCAGGTTATCCCCTTCACTTAAGGTCATTGAAATACTGCATCAGACTAGTGAACCGGAATGTAGGGCAGGTTATCCCCTTCACTTAAGGCCATTGAAATACTGCATCAGACTAGTGAACCGGAATGTAGGCTCCCTTCACTTAAGGCCATTGAAATACTGCATCAGACTAGTGAACCGGAATGTAGGGTAGGTGTGACGCCTCCCGGCGCTGGCAGAATGGTTGCGTGGGGCATTGCAGCTCGCTAGCGCTCGCCAGGATGGGGGGATAGGCTACAGTTGTCCTAGAATGATCTGCTTTATTTCATTAGGGTCGTGTTGCCACAGACAGTCTAGAAATGGTCTTTGTTTTGGTCTGTGACCGCGCCTTATATTTGATATTCACTATAATATAAATGTTGCTTGTGTGGGAGGCGAGCGAGAGAGGGTGAGAGAGTATACCTGGCAGCGGGGTGAGCTGTGGCCCGGCTCGCTTGGGCGCTGACGGCGTTGGTGGCCGTGTGGTCAACTAGTCCCTGCCCATCGCGGACGCGTGTTCTTTACCAGCTCAGAGCTTGCCTGACACGCGTATCGTCTACATCCTTTGCAATTCTGTCCCCCATACTCGCCACTTTGCATACTATTTCTCTCTCTCGACTTCTCCTTTCTTATTCTCTAATGTTTATTAAACTCAACATCCCTTCTGGTTTCAGCATAGACGTTCACCGTCGGCCAGTCGTATTGTACGCGAAGCTCTCAGATATTTCCATGTATTAGGCTTTAATGAGGTTTGGAGAGACGGACTTTTCCGTGTGTGTCCTCTCTCGGGGAGGTTGTAGACCGGTATATGTCTCCCTGGCAAGGTGTTGAGTGATTCTGCTGGGTTATTTAAAGCTAGACTGGGGGTAAGGTGACTGTGTCGTTGTCTCCGATGTGTGCAGTGTTAGCTAAGCCCTGCACGACATCGACAGGTACTGTGGGAGCCTAGGTTGTCTTCGGGTGGGTTTACTTTGCGAGCACAGCACTGTGGTGTGAGAGGGCCATAGCCTATCCCTCACAACATAGTGCTGCCTCTTTGTGTTGACTTCTGAGGGATCGCCAGGATAGAACTAGGTACTAGAGACCTAGATTTATCAAGAGAGCATCCCCGTCATATAAGGTAATCTTCATTATACCACCTTCGGACAACGTTAGGCTACGAGCCGCATGCTCGCCCATTGTTGCCCTGCCTTGATACCCCAGCTAGACTTTATTAACTGAGCAGACACTGGTTAGAGATAAGCCCCATTATTATTTGTATGCCACATTATTATTCACTGCACTTTTGAGCCGAGGTTGTTGTTGAGTTGCACAACCCTAGTAGGCTGTTGCGTTGTGTCACGAAGCATTTCTTTAGTTGTCGAGCATTACTACCTTTGCGCAGTCTTTATTATTCGCCTGCCTATTATTACTATATGTCCTAGCATTTATTGTGACCCGCATTCTGCATTATAATTGTTCAAGATTCTTTACGAACATCTTCCCAGCATCAGACTTATTTCAGAAGTTTCCAGTTGATGTTGCAGGACTAGCATTGCACTTTCTTTAATACAGGAGTGCCAGTTATTTGAGTATCTACCGTAACGTTAATTAATCACGTTAACTATCTTTTCTTTGTGTAACCTAATCGAGTAATCTTTTACTGTTTGAGAATAGGCTGTTTCATCGAGTGTCAGCCTAGTGTGTGTGCACCAGTGAGTCATAGGATACCTCGTTGTCCAGGCACGACTCAGGACGGTAATGGTGTTTTGTTTTCCAGTGTTTAAGGCAGGGGTTGGATCTAGTGTTACCGTTGTTGCATTTTGCCATTATCTAGTCCAATGTTGAAGAGTCCTGTGTCTTTGAGAACCTGGATCGTAACAAATGGCGACCTCGCCAGGATCTTGTGAACTAGGAGATAATTGCAGGATTGTTGTGGTCATTTGTTTTATTGAGGAATATAGTGGGCACGTTAATTTTTTTTTGGCAAAGTAGTATAGCACTTGAGAGTCTTCAGACATTTTTGGCAAGTGAATAGTGCTACATAAGAGTTTGGGGTACTTCTTTTCTGAATATTGTGGTGAGAAATTTTCGGGAGCATCATGTGCTATACCGGATCAGAGGAGAATGGAGACACAGTACGTAATGTCGAAACTGAGGAACAGCAGCATGATGAAAGGGTTAATCGGGTGAACTGTGAGGAGGATGCTAGGATATTTTTGCAATGGCCTGTTACTGCCGAGCGGTTGGAGGGTATGGATCGGTACGGTCTTCAATGCCTGGCCACAGCTATCGGTCATGCGGTTACTAGCAGCATGACCAGGGATAACTTGATAACGTGTGTACTGGGCAGGGTGACTGGTGAGCGAGATGGGTTGAGTGCTCAGAGCCCTTCGGCCATGCTTCCCCTACACTCGACTCCCAGCCATCCCAGTAGTTTGCCGACCCCGGGTACGCTTCCGCAGTTGGGTGGTGACTGGCAGGGGGGGTTGCCCCTGGGGGGACCACCGGTAATTTCAAACATTGTAGCACCTTCACCTCCTCAAGGGTTAACTCCAGAATTATTGCTTCAGCTCGAATTAGCTAAGCTTCAGCAGCAACAAAGGGCATGTGAGCTCCAGCAGCAAATAGAATTAGCCAAGATAGAAGAGAGAAAAACTATCAGTCATGAGCACATAGAGCTAGCAAAAATTCAAGCTGAGTCGACTAGGTACTGTGCCGACATGGACGTAGAGAAGTCGCGAGTAGAGACAACGGGACAGCGACTAGGGGCTGGTAACCGTGTTCATGAGCAGTCTCTCTCGCACTTATTGAAACTGGTTCCGGTGTTTGATGAAAGTGGTGTAACAGAATTTTTCACACGCTTTGAGAAGAAGTGCCAGGAACACCAGTGGCCAGAGAATAAATGGGCAGCACTTGTATCCTCTAGATTAATAGGCAAGGGTCTTAAAGCCTACGATGCGTTCCCTATAGAGTCTTGTATTATCTATGAGGAACTCAAGGAGGCTGTCCTGAGAGCATACGAACTACAACCAGAGACGTACAGGTTGAAGTTCCGGGGTGTTACCAAGGGTCGGGAGAGCACCTTTTTGGAGCATGCCCGGGAGCTGTCCGATGCTTTTGGGAATTGGCTGAGGTCGGAGAAAGCTACTACGTTTGACGACATTAAACAGTTGGTGCTTTTAGAGCAGTTTTTCAAATGCACGGGCGGTGACCTGACGTTAAACCTTAAAGAAAAGCAACCAAAAACTCTACAGGAGGCAGCTGAGATGGCTGACCTCCGGCTATCACTAATTCGCGGGTGCGGGTCTGCCCAGCGTAGTGAGGCAGGTAACAAGGGGCGTGACGCCCCATCCCCCCGAGTTAGTGATATACCTTATGCAAACAAGTACAAGAGCCATGATACCAAGACTGACCACAAGACTAGCACCGTTCCATTTATGAAGGGGCCGGGCCCTTCCCAGTACCAAGGGAAGCCCAAAGGGAAGTTGGAGTGTTATCATTGTCATAAAAAGGGGCACTTTGCAAGAGTCTGTCCTAGCAAACCACCTACAGCAGCTGTGTCTTTGGCCTGCAACATTGGTGTGTCTCCGAAGTCATCTGAGTTTGCCCGGGGCAGTTCTTCAGAGGCTGAGGCACAGCCAATGCAGAAGCACCTGGGAGGCTCGAACCCTGCTCAGGATGTTTTTTGCGACCATAGAGGGCGGGGATGCGGGATGTGGGCGGGGCGCAAGCATGGAGTAGAGGTCTTGCGTGATACAGGTGCTTCCCAGACTCTGATGAAAAACTTGACTGGCTACCCTATAAACGCGGCTCGGGTGGTGGTGGTGCAGGGTATTAATGCAACTCGGTCATACCCGCTGGTGCGGTTGGAGTTGGAGGTGGATGGTGTGGCACGTGAATTGGATGTCGGGATTGTGGAGAAACTGCCAATGGAGGGCGTCGACCTTCTTCTCGGCAACGACTTTGCAATGCCCGCTTCTGAGGTTCTACCCTTAGTCGTTGCCGAGAGGCCGGCCGACGTGAGTAGGGAAGAGCAAGAGTGGGTCGAGCGGTGCCAGACACAACCCATGGCGTGTGTTGTCACCCGAGCTCGGGCAGCTAAAGTGTCACAGCCTAGTCCTCCGTCTTCAGACCAGCGGAGGAACGATCAACAGGAGGAGGCTAAAGCTGGAGTTGGTTTTAAGAGTTTTGACTCGGCGGCTCTCCTGGGTGATTCAGTATTAGCACCATTACTTAATTCTGGAGTAGCCCCTGGGCCTGTCATCGAGAGTGACGAGGCTGGGCATGACGAGTCTCCACGACAGCAACGTTATGTACATCGAGAGAGACAGAGGGAGCAGCCCAGTATCGGGGAAGGTCATGCATTGCTCCGGGAGCAGTTAGATCGTTTGGCACCCTCAGATATACGTCGGTTGCAACTAGAGGACCCTGAGCTCCAAACGTGTGCTAATGGAGCTGTAGAGCTCGACGAGGACGGTGATGCACAGCCAGGAGATTTTTTTTATTTAGAAGGTATCCTCTATAGGCGTTTTCAAGACCCTAAACGTAGTTTGCAAGAGGGGTCCGGAGTAGTGGACCAGTTGGTGGTGCCACGGGAGTGCAGGGATAGCCTACTGAGGTTGGCGCATGACATACCACTGGCAGGACATCTAGGGGTGAGAAAACGGTGGCGGCTTTAGAAAAATTGTTTTGGTGGCCGGGGTTGAAGGGGCAGGTGGTAACCTGGATAGCAAGGTGTCATACGTGCCAGAGGGTTGGAAAACCTAACCAAACAATTCCGAGAGCCCCGTTGCACCCCATTCCTGTCATTGGACCGCCCTTCAGTAAGGTCATCATTGATATGGTCGGACCCCTAACCCCTACTAGTGCCGGTAATACATTTCTATTAACTATCATGGATGTGGCCACTCGTTATCCTGATGCATATCCAATGAGAAATGGCACGGCGAAAACTGTTGTCCGGAACCTGCTCTTGTATTGCTCGCGGTATGGTTACCCGCAAGAGGTGCAATCGGACCAAGGTTCTAATTTTACTTCTAATCTGTTCAAACAAACTATGATTCAGCATGGCATCAGCACTGTCGTCTCTTCTGCGTATCACCCAGAGAGTCAAGGGGTGTTGGAGAGGTGGCACGCCACGCTGAAAAGCATGCTTTGATGTTATTGCGCAGAGAACGGAAAGGATTGGGACCTTGGTCTGCCGTATGTTTTGTTCGCGGCAAGAGAAGTACCTGGAGAGAGTCTCGGTTTCAGTCCGAATGAGCTTGTTTTCGGGCATCGGGTGAGGGGCCCTCTCCACATGGTGAAGGAGATGTGGGAGGGCACTGGGCATGTTGTTCTGCGAGATAAGTTTCAACCTCTTGTTCCTGAGCGACAAGAGGAGTTGTTTGCTAGGCTGTGGCAGTCCGTCCGCATGTTTGTTGCTTCTCCAGGCCTGATGTGCGGGGTAGAATCCGACACGGAAGCTGGAGACAGTGCAAGGCTCGAGTTGGTTCCCTACCGTGTGAATCCTGCTCGACAGCCTGTTGTGAAGGCGGAGCTGGACAGCGTGTGGAGAGGGGGTCTGAGGGATGAGGGATATCATGAGTGGTCGTTGCCAGTGGCTTTGCAACCTGAGTTTGGTGGCAGAGTCTGTGTGTGTGTTGATTGCAAGAGTGTGGAAGCATTATCCCTGACAGACGCCTATCCATTACCCAGAGTTGACGACACCATAGACCGCTTCGGGGCTGCCTCGCTCATCACGAAGGTAGAACTAGTGAAGGGTTATTGGCAGGCCCCGTTGCCGGAAGGAGCGAAGAGAAGTGCCAGTCTTGCGATGGACTGGGCAGTTTATCAGTGTCAGGTGTTGTTGTGCTGCCGGAACACAAGTTGGATGTGTGGCATGCTAAGGGCACTGATAATGTTTTGGCTTTGTTTGCAGGAGAACCCTCGCTGTTCAGTCAGTGTCTGTCGTGGGTGGAGGATCCGGGGTAGGCTACCACAGTATGTTGGTATAGCCTCCTGTCTTGGCTCGCGGTGTATTTTTGCGCTGGTGCTTGTTGGCTCGCGTGTGTAGCATCAGCGTAGGGTCGCAGGGCAGGAATTGTTGGCTTTGATTAGAAGAAAATTGGGCTGCATCTGTAGTAGCCGCCAAAAACAACATTAAAATAAAATATGAAAAATTAAATAAAAACTTTCTTTTAATAATTCATTTTAAGATAATATTGTAGCTGAGTACTGAGTGCAGATGTTTTCCCTCAGTAGGCTGTGCTTCTTAAAGCTCGCTCTGGGAGCACAATGTTGTGAATTAATGTATTATATTTGGGAAGGGTGATAATATTTGTTTTTATATATAAAAATGTTGTTGTAATTTTTTTTTTTGAGGAGACTGAGCTTGCATTCCATGAGTGGCAGAGTGGTTAGGAGTGGCAGATTCTAGCGACATTCTGCCTGTTCAGATATGGGCTCATGGTTGAGTGTCCCATATCTTGGGGGGGGGTGTGACGCCTCCCGGCGCTGGCAGAATGGTTGCGTGGGGCATTGCAGCCCGCTAGCGCTCGCCAGGATGGGGGGATAGGCTACAGTTGTCCTAGAATGATCTGCTTTATTTCCTTAGGGTCGTGTTGCCACAGACAGTCTAGAAATGGTCTTTGTTTTGGTCTGTGACCGCGCCTTATATTTTATATTCGCTATAATATAAATGTTGCTTGTGTGGGAGGCGAGCGAGATAGGGTGAGGGAGTACACCTGGCAGCGGGGTGAGCTGTGGCCCGGCTCGCTTGGGCGCTGACGGCGTTGGCGGCCGGGTGGTCAACTAGTCCCTGCCCATCGCGGCTGCGTGTTCTTTACCAGCTCAGAGCTTGCCTGACACGCGTATCGTCTACATCCTTTGCAATTCTGTCCCCCATACTCGCCACTTTGCATACTATTTCTCTCTCTCGACTTCTCCTTTCTCATTCTCTAATCTTTATTAAACTCAACATCCCTTCTGGTTTCAGCATAGACGTTCACCGTCGGCCAGTCGTATTGTACGCGAAGCTCTCAGATATTTCCATGTATTAGGCTTTAATGAGGTTTGGAGAGACGGACTTTTCCGTGTGTGTCCTCTCTCGGGAAGGTTGTAGAACGGTATATGTCTCCCTGGCAAGGTGTTGAGTGATTCTGCTGGGTTATTTAAAGCTAGACTGGGGGTAAGGTTACAGTGTCGTTGTCTCCGATGTGTGCAGTGTTAGCTAAGCCCTGCACGACATCGACAGGTACTGTGGGAGCCTAGGTTGTCTTCGGGTAGGTTTACTTTGCGAGCACAGCACTGTGGTGTGAGAGGGCCATAGCCTATCCCTCACAACATAGTGCTGCCTCTTTGTGTTGACTTCTGAGGGATCGCCAGGATAGAACTAGGTACTAGAGACCTAGATTTATCAAGAGAGCATCCCCGTCATATAAGGTAATCTTCATTATACCACCTTCGGACAACGTTAGGCTACGAGCCGCATGCTCGCCCATTGTTGCCCTGCCTTGATACCCCAGCTAGACTTTATTAACTGAGCAGACACTGGTTAGAGATAAGCCCCATTATTATATGTATGCCACATTATTATTCACTGCACTTTTGAGCCGAGGTTGTTGTTGAGTTGCACAACCCTAGTAGGCTGTTGCGTTGTGTCACGAAGCATTTCTTTAGTTGTCGAGCATTACTACCTTTGCGCAGTCTTTATTATTCGCCTGCCTATTATTACTATATGTCCTAGCATTTATTGTGACCCGTATTCTGCATTATAATTGTTCAAGATTCTTTACGAACATCTTCCCAGCATCAGACTTATTTCAGATGTTTCCAGTTGATGTTGCAAATTGAAGGCAATTACCCCAAAAAAACAGGTTATTGCCCGCTCACGCACACGCACATGGACTTTGAGAGTTTTCAACCATTGGCACGGTTGCGTGGGATACGTACACAGTTCCCATACAAATCTGAGCCCTCTTGAGTGGCTACACCTGAGGTTACGGTCGGCGCAATTAGGGCCATTGAAGTACTGCATCAGACTAGTGAACCGGAATGTAGGGCAGGTTATCCCCTTCTGTACCGGCGACGTCTCATTAACTTAATTCTAGCTATATTTAGATGATACTGTGCAGTTTAAGGGGAAGTTTTTAGTTTGGTCCCTAGATATCCTTCAAGCTTAAGATTACACCCCCTTGAGCCCCTTTCAAGATAAATTTGTACATTTTTCGGTTGAAAAATTTCCCGGCTGAAAGCCGGTTCCTCTTAAATTACAGGCTCGCTATCGCTCGCCAGGATAAAATCGACACCTAAATGGCACGAAAGGTCTTAAAATTGACAGAAATGGTTGAAAGTTCTTAAAATCGTCAAAATAATGGGGCAAACGTCTTAAAATTAGAAAAACAATGGGGCTAAACATGAGGGAGAAAGGAGTCGAGAAAATAATCCCTCAAGTGGACATCTCCCCTTAAGAAGAATCTGTGGCAGTAAAGAAGGTTAAGTGCGACAGTTCGAAGCCTGTTAATTGCTTAGGCCCTTTCCAAACTGAATAAAATCGTATAATAGTAGCCATAATAAAGATAAAAAGACGTCGCCGGTACAGAAGAGGTTAATAATTAACCCTCTAAGAATAGTTAAGTACTCTGACAGTCTATTCTTCCTACCATTAAAATGTGTGTGGGGGGGGGGGGGGGGGTTTCTGGACCCCTTCGCCATTATGTTTAGCCCCATTTGTTATGAGATTGTAAGACGTTCGCTTCATTAGTTTGGCGATTTTAAGAACTTTTGCACCATTTCTTTGTCAATATTAAAACCTATTGTGTTATTTAGGTGTTGATTTCTTCCTTGCGAGCGATAGGAAGCCTGTAATTTTGGAGAAAGCCGGGACATTATTTCTACAGAAAAATGTACAGATTTATCTCGATGAGGGGTCTTGCGGATTTTCTTTAAGCTTGATGGAGGTCTTTGAAGGAAGCTAAATAAGATAGTATACTGTATAATTATATGAATAAGATAGTATACTGTATAATTATATGAATAAGATAGTATACTGTATAATTATATGAATAAGATAGTATACTGTATAATTATATGAATAAGATAGTATACTGTATAATTATATGAATAAGATAATACTGTATAATTATATGAATAAGATAGTATACTGTATATATAAATAAGATAGTATACTGTATAATTATATAAATAAGATAGTATACTGTATAATTATATAAATAAGATAGTATACTGTATAATTATATAAATAAGATAGTATACTGTATAATTATATGAATAAGATAGTATACTGTATAATTATATGAATAAATGAACAAATCAAAAACAAATTTACCTTCAACCCTCTGAGTATCTTGACGCGTTTTGACAGTTTATTATTGCTATTATTAAGCGATTTTATTCATCTTAGGGTAAACTGGTGAGAGCTAAGCAGTTAATTGAGATGGTATTTACCTCTCTGATTCCTAGATATCCTTCCTAAATTGCAAAAATCGTCTAATAATACCCAGAACAAACTATCAACACGCGTCATGATCCTCAAAGGGTTAATTGTGGTTAATGAGGCGTGAAAGTTTGTGTTTTCTATGTGGATGAGGGAGACAAAAGGCAGAACTGCATGTAACAAGTGTCTACCCCAGTTGAAAGAGTGACCGGGCCAAGATCAAGGAACGTTCGAGCCAAAATGCCTGGACACACAGAGTTTGAATCAATTTAAGTCATAGGATGAGGGGAAGATGGATTCAAGGAGAGAGTTCCAAAGCTCAGCTGTTTAATAGAAGAAGGTTTGAGAATAACTCTGACTGTGACTCCACCCAAGCCATAGGTGGAAAGGTACTTTGGTTGTTGATTGTACACTCGGATGCCATTGTATCTAGCCCACTCGTAAATATCCGTTGACTTCACCCATTTACTTTATATTTATGGAAGTGTATCTCTGGACACGAATGCATGCATATGATTGACTATACATCAACTACAAAACTATATGTGTTATGCATTGAAAAGCAAGTTCTATCCAAAGATCATTCAAGATAGTTATAATTGCATAAAGTAAAACATGAGGGTCCACGATTTATTATGAGTGGGCTAGATACTATACTATGCATGTGTAAAGACACTTCAAAAGATGTGTCCTACTTGTACAGATTTAACTATGTTTATAGTAAATATGTACCAATTAAATGGATTTAATGAAACATTATTCACTCATGCTGAAGTGCATTTTTCATTCTTATATCCAAAGAGAAGAATTAGTTGAAATAGTAAAGGTGTGACGTGACTAAAAGGGGTAGGAATTATTTATTTGGATATGTATAATATAATTGTTTAAGTCTCCTCCCTAGACCTCCATCAAACTTAATAAATTATCCTCAAGATCCCCCTGTGAGATGGAGTTGTACATTTTTCGGTAGAAAATGTCCCGATTTAAGGCCGGTCCTCCAAAACTGCAGGCTCGCTATTATTCACCAGGAAAAAAATTGATACCTAAATGGCACGAAAGGTTTTCATAGTGATGATTAAATGGGACGAAGTATCATAAAATCGACAAACTGATGTGCCGAAAGTCTTAAAATCTAAAACCAAATGTGGCTAAACATGAGATAGAAGGGGTCTAGAAAAAGCAACTAGGTCCCCCTTAACCTAAGAAGTGCGCATGGGGGTAATTAGAAACATCCGCCTGTGCTGACGTATTTGAGCTGTTTCCATCACTAAAATATTCATTTTACCATAAATAGCATTAATACTTATCCATACGCGCCTATTATGGGTTGATTATAAAGGTATTAACCTGAAACAACAATAAAACGAGTGAAAACAGCGTTTGGATGGTCAAAATCGGAGATACAGGCCGCGAGTTATATAATGTATGGGTGAGGCAACCTGCTTTCCCGCCAATTTCCCCCAAGGCCACTGAGACACAGTCGATCGATACTCTCTCTCTCTCTCTCTTGCACTCGCTTGCTAACAGAGATGACAATGCCCTGCTTGCAACTCACTAATGTTAGCACGAAAATATACCTCAGAATAAGGGAATAACAGGGAAAATAGGTGATAACTGAAGGAGAGGAGGAAAAGTGGGGAAGGAGGGGAGGTAGCGGAGTGATATTTTGCAAAAAAAAAAAAAAAAAAAAAAAAAAAAACATTCGATGTTTAAAGTTGATTTGTTTTTTCTCTGACTCTTAAGAGTCTTCCCGCAGTCCGCCGGGGGAACTCTTAAGAGTCTTCCGGCAGTTCCCGGGTTAATTGTGCGACCGTAGCAACCTATGTGTTATCATTATTCCCTTTGTTTACCATATTTTATTATAAGCCCCAAATTAATTTAACTCTGTCTAACCTAACTTAACTTGTATTGGTTTAATGGGTGCTGGTTGACAGCTACTGGTTGAAGTGGTCTACTGGTTCAAATGGTCTACTGGTTTAAATGGTCTACTGGTTGAGTTGTCCGGTCACCCTTCGGTACCAGCTGGGTAAGTGTTGTAATTAACTAATATTTTTCTCTACCAGCATTAAGTAAAGAGTATTTTACCTCACTGTCTCATATATTTTCATCTCTCTCTCTCTCTCTCTCTCTCTCTCTCTCTCTCTCTCTCTCTCTCTCAGGTATTTAGCTTCAACATGCTTTCACTTAACGGGGAGATATTAATATGGCTCTCACTAGTTATTTATTCAGGTGTTGGTAAGTCACTTACATTTGCAGATGTTTTACTGAGAATGTTACTTGTCCAAATTCCAGCCCTGCTTTGTTCAGTAACAGACCTTTCTCGGGTAACATTATGCCAGGGAGTCTGTGGGTTATGATTAACCCACATTATGCCAGGGAGTCTGTGGGTTATGATTAACCCGATAAGCGCAAGCTGTATGTAGTGAACACCCTACTACTGGGTGGCCATATTAGGCTTCATTCCCGCTTAAAATCGTCATCTTACGAAAAATATCGTTATTACTTACTCATATGCGCCTATTTTATGTTTAATATGAAGATATTAACATGTAACAGCAATAAAACAAGTGGGAATAGTGTTTGGAAGGTGAAAATCGCGAATTATTGCCAACCGTTCATTCATGAAATGTGAGGCAGACGCGAAGTACACCCTCCCTCTCCCAAGCCTAGAGGCAGACTGAGTCTCTCTCTCTCACTCTTTCTCACAACACGCACTCGTTAGACCACGCCTTAGAACCAGATTGGAGATGTTGGCACGGTAAATAAACCGATAAATAAGGGAATAAGAGGAAAATTAGGTGATAGTTGAAAGGGGGAGGGGGGGGCAGGAGGGGGTTTTGACATATGTGGAGGAGTGATAGAAGGTATGGAGAGGAATTATCTCACTTAAACACCTTTTAAAAGGCTTTTTTTAGGCCTTACCTCTTAACCCGGGAACTGCGGGAAGACTCTTAAGAGTTCCCCCGGCGGACTGCGGGAAGACTCTTAAGAGTAAGGCTATTGAAAAATCCATTTAAAACACCCCAAAACAATTTTTTTGTTTTTTTTTAATTTTTGTATTGCCCCTGGGCCATGCCAAATATCACTCCTCCACCTCCCCTCCTTCCCCACTTTCCTCACCTCCTTCAGTTATCACCTATTTTCCCTGTTATTCCCTTATTCTGTGGTATATTTTCGTGCTAACATTAGCGAGTTGCAAGCAGGGCATTGTCATCACTGTTAGCAAGTGAGTGCAAGAGAGAGAGAGAGTATCGATCGACAGTCTCTCTCCAGACATGGGGAAAAGTGGTGGGAAGGGAGGTTGCCTCAGCCATACATTATGTAACTCCCGGCCTGTATCGCCGATTTTGACCATCCAAACGCTGTTTCCACTTGTTTTATTGTTGTAACAGGTTAATACCTTTATAATCAATCTATAATAAGCGCATATGGATAAGTATTAATGCTATTTATGGTAAAATAACGATGTTAGTGATGGGAACAGCTCAAATACGTCAGCACAGGAGTGTGGTGTCTCATACCCCCCATGCGCACTTCTTAGGTTAAGAGGATCGTCGCCTATGCCACCAAAACGTCTTAAGAGTGTTCTTGCCGTTCCCAGGTTAAGATAGGATCATGATATACCATGGATGGCATGCATGGCTATTGTATTGCAGCCATTAAGCTCTAATTTTATTTGACATGCAATACTATTATGGCTATTTCTTCGAAAATTACAAAGATTACGTATAAATCTTGAAGTCATTAGGTTCTTCAATCCTCTAAGTGCGAGTGATGTCCTTTTGATTTTATGCTGGCTAATATTGGTCAATTTTGTCCGACTTACGTAGGACCTCTAGCAATAAAAAGGCTATAGACTATCTAAATTTACCTTTAGAGCTACCACAGATCCTTCCTAAGCTGTATAAAATTGTTTAATTGTAGGTATAATAATATTGAAAGGACGTCACCTGTATTGAAAGAGTGATTGAATTAACAGTTTTATATCCACCCCGGTACAATACTGTACCGCCCTCAGTTCTTTAACCCTTCCTGCCCGGGTGTCATTTTAAAATGACACCGCGGCAGATGGCCAGGAGCCCGGGTGTCATTTTAAAATCTGTAAGCTTGAAAGCCTATTAAGCTTGGTTTGAAAGCCGTGCATCCGACGCATGTAAACAAAGCCTGTCTTTGCGACACCACACCTCCGAAAACAAGAAGGAGACTTCGGATCAATGTTGTTAGTGTATGCTATGACGAGATTAGTGTCTGCAAAGGTCCGATATTGCCAACATCGCATCGAATCTCTCTCCACGGAAATCGTCATCAAAACTGAACCAGTTGACCTAGAGAGCTCTATTCAATGCCAGTCTATAGATACGAAACACAGCTACGTTTAGAGATGTGTGGGAATTATCTAGCAGTTAAAACAACAAAGATACAGGTAGCCAATTAAAGACGTTTTTCGGCCAGATCACCCGGATCTCAATAATGTCCTTAGGATGGCGAGCCCTGTCAAGAAGGGTTAAGCCAATATAAAATGTAATTTTTAAATAATGCACAATGTTACAAATTATCCTAATCAAGACACTGGGAACACAACAAATAATGATTTTAAGCAAAAAACAATTAGTTAAATCAGCCTGTTCTCTAATATTAACGATTTTTATCGTGAAAGGCGCTGAACATGAAGAAACGATACGATGAGAAGTGAGACATTTGGCAGAAAGTTTACACTCAACTGTAGGGTTGTACTGTGATTCTAGATGTACGATAAGATCTAAATGTGAATTTTCGTTCCCTTCATAATTATCAATCTATCACTCTCTCCTATCGTTGATCTTTATTTATTCCCTTAGTCTATGTCTCGATTCGTCCACCCCCAGCTATGGGGTATGTGCCTGAGTGCATACATACATACATACATACATAATATGGAATGAGATCATCCCATATATGCGGAGAGAGAGGGAGAGAGTGAAAAGTGACAATTTATGGTTTATTTACGTTGTACATGAATGTAAATTTAAATGATAATGATAAACAAAACAGGAAACATTTGAAACAATTCAAATGTCTAAGGAGAATATATTAGTATAACTGGCAACACCCTACTCCCCAAATATATTAGTATAACTGGCAACACCCTCCTCCCCAAATATATTAGTATAACTGGCAACACCCTCCTCCCCAAATATATTAGTATAACTGGCAACACCCTCCTCCCCAAATATATTAGTATAACTGGCAACACCCTCCTCCCCAAATATATTAGTATAACTGGCAACACCCTCCTCCCCAAATCTTCGGACCAAAGATGACTGAATCTCAACATTTTCTTTGTTTACTCATTACTTTTCAAGTAAAACCATAATTAATGTGAATAACATATTGTAGACTGGATGCTTATTTAATCTAGACAGAAACTATTCGAATCAATATGGTTAACTCGTAGTGGATGTTCGTAGAAATAAACAAAGAAAATATTTGTTGACAGGCTCTGTGACATCCTCGCCGTAGGAAAAACAGAGTGTTGCCAATCTACCTCCTTTCCCGCTAGATGTAGAGGTATGTATTTGGATCTAGCAGCAAGTTTTAACATCTAACAATATATTTCCTGCCGAAACTCTAGGTATTTCAGACATTTTAGAACAATATTCTAGAGAATGTGGACTTATTCTAGTGATTTTCGTCATTTATTTACAATCTATCTGCCTTCTAGCGACTTTTAAGAATAGCTCTAGCGGTATTTAGCCTCTTGACTTGGTAACCCTGGGTTCTAGATTATTAGGAGGTCCCGAGTAACTCCAGACTCGCTCTCCAAATCTGTCACTGCCAGTTTCAGTTCAGACGTCATTGTCACGTCAACGGTGATGGACGTACGAAGTGATCGCGGCACATCGCGTCACTAATGAAGGCTAAATGGACCTTATGCTTTATATTTTCACCAAGATTCCCAAGCTTAATTAATAGTTAACTCTCTGAGAACATATCAATTACACACAATTATCTTGTACTAGCCATAATACTACTATGGTATAAAAATAATTAGGCTAAGTAGATATTGTACATACCTTTGCTGATCATCATTACTCTGGTTGCAAGTAACGTAGACATTACTACTCTCTATTTAGAGCAAAGAGGAAGAATAGGCGATGCATTACTTACATATATCTTTATGGTAAGTCTTATAGGTTAATAGTAGGAAAGACAAGAATTACACCTAATTAGTAGCCTACCTAGTGAGCATACAGTATACATAGCCTATGCATCTCATTTTGGTGTGCTATGATTCTAGCCTATGTATTGGAAAGCTTTATGTCTAAGTAGTAGGCTACAACCTACAACATATTACAAGTTTAGCTCTAGGCCTATGTCTGTTATTCAGGGTCTTAGAGCCAAAACAAACAAATACACAGGCTGTTAGCGTTATCGCTAGCTTCAACTACTGTTTTTTTTTATTTATTTTGTATTATATTTGTTGTAGCAATATATCGGTTTAGCGTTAACGAAGTTTAGGTATGAGTTAGTGAAATACCAGTCATCAAAGCCAACTTTTCGGTTAGCTTAAATATTTGTGTGGGGAGGGAAACCTGCATTGTACGATATGTTATCGTACATCAGTCAACCCAGCGGCGCCGTCATAAATCGTTCGATATCAAAGTGATTATTTATACTAGTCTAATTATTGTCCTATGACCATAGGGTTGTCAATACGGAAATATCCAGGCCCTTGCCTCGAATAGGGTTAAAGAGAAGCATATTCAGTCACGTATGCAAATCGTGACCCACCATCAATATTTCACAATGAGTTTCCCCTTTTGGCGGATTAACAATACATACAGGTGGAACTTCCATGTAGGCTGAACCTCGCAATTGATCAATTATGGGAAACGATCTGTCTATCTATCTATCTATCTATTGCCTGACGCCGTGATCCCCGAAGGGGTGGCCACGAACGAACTGCCCCCATGCACCTCTGTCCCCAGTCAGTCAACGCCCCTCCTCCCAACCAGCACCGCCTTCATTCATATACTTCCTCACTCCATCCTTACACCTCTCCTTCGGTGTACCTCTCCCTCTCTGTCCTTCCACCTCGCTCTCGTACACCCTCTTAGTCATTCTCTCGCTTCCCATACGTTCCATATGGCCGAACCATCTCAAGTTGTTCCTTTTCACACTTTCCAGCACATCTACCTCCTTCTTACTTCCTCATTCGTCTGTCTATCCCTCCATGTAACTCTGCACGCACTTCTCAAGTAACTCATTTCCACCGCTCTCACTCTTGGTCTAAGTCTCTTCCTGAAAATCCATGCTTCGCTTCCGTAAGTTAGTGTCGGGATTACCACACTGTCATGCAAGGACTTCTTCACTTCCATACTGACCACTCTATTTCGTGTTACTGCTTTCAACGTTCCTACAACCCTCTTCCCCTGTTGCACCCCCTCCCGCACTTCTTCATCCATAATCCCACCTTTACTCAACACACTGCCCAGATACTTAACCCTCTCACGTTCTTGACGCAATTTTTAGCCTATTAGGGATACTTTAAAGCCTTTGTTACCATCAGGGGTATTTAGAAACCTTTAGTTTAGTTACTTTAACCTCTGCAGTTGTCTTTGAGTTAGCTGTGGGCAGAAAACTAATTTTGGAGAGGTAATTATAAGACTGAGAGAATTCTATTTATTATTGCTAATCTGGCAACCTCTGCGTCATATGGTCGTGAGAGGGTTAAAAGAGCTGACGATCTCCATAGCCTGACCACTCAACTTCACCTCACACTCTGTGACTTCACCCCTTTCGAAGACCATAACCTTGCTCTTCCCCGCATTTACCTTCAAATTCCCTGTTTCGCAAACTGTTCCAAACTCATTTACCAGGCCCTGCAACTCCCATTCATTATCGCTCATCAGAACTGTATCATCTGCAAACCGCAGTATAGGCAGCTTCCACTCATATCCCTCCCTTTTCAGCGATACACCAACATCCACTGCTCTTCCTAGTATTTCTTTCATGACTCCATCCATATATACAGTAAACAACCACGGGGACATCACACACCCCTGTTTCAACCCAACACTCAGGTTAAAAAACTCGCTCTGCTCATTCTCCACACGTACTGCTGCCTTTGCACCCTCATACATGCTCTTCACTGCTTTCAGCAACTTGCCATCTACTCCGTATATTCGAAGTACTTTCCACATGCCTTCTCTATCCACTCTGTCATAGGCCTTCTCCAAGTCCATAAAGGCAACATACACCTTTTGTTGCTTCTCCAGATATTTCTCCACAACACAATTCAGGGTAAAAATCTGATCTACACATCCTCTTCCCTTCCTAAAACTTCCCTGCTCGTCGCCTATCCATTTCTCCGTTCTCAATCTCACTCTCTCAATCACTACCCTACTGTACACCTTCCCTACTACGCTTAAAAGATATATTCCTCGGTGGTTACCTCACACTCCTCTTTCCCCTTTGCCCTTATATAGGGGTACTATTATGCCAGTCTTCCAATCATTGGATGCATTCCCCTTCTCCCATGCTAGTTTGCATATTTTCCATACCCATTCGATCACTATCTCACCACCATACCTCAACATTTCCCCACACACTCCATCTGTTCCTGGTGCTTTCCCCAACTTCACTCTTTTCATAGCTTCCCACCCTTCTGACCTCCTGATTCCCACCTCCTCCTCCACTACTTCTCCTCTTCTCCCTCCCATACCATATCCAACTATGTTTGCTGGCTCTTCATTCCTAACATTTAGCAACTCATTGAAGTACTCCCTCCATCTTTCAACTCTCTCTTGCTTCTCGGCTAGCATTCTCCCATTCTTATCATTCACACCCTTACTGTTTCCCTTGCTACCTTCCCTAACTTTCTTGACTTCTTTCCAGAACAGTTTCTTACACTCCCTCCATTTTACACTCAGATTCCTTCCAAATTCCTCATCTACTCTTCTCTTACTTTCCTTCACTACTCTCTTCCTCTCCACGTACCTCGCTCGTTTCTGCCTCTCAAAATCTTCATTCCCTCTACTACCCAACCACTCTCTATACGTTTTCTTCTTGTCTTCCAGAGCTAGTTTTACATCTTCTGTCCACCATGCTGTACCTTTCACTCCCCTCCCTCTTCTCCTCACTCCACACACCTCCTCACATGCTGCACAGATCTCTTCCTTAACCCTAGTCTAGCGGGTCCTCTGTGGCCGTTTTGGGCCTTTTCAGGCCATTCTGACTGCTATATCAACCATCAGTATGAAAGGAACTGTATTGCGCCAAAAACTAGGTGGAAATCGCTACACAATGACGCCACATACAGCTACGTAGCACTCGTGGAGCACTGACAGTGTTACCTCGAAGATGGAAGTTTAGCTGATTTTGCTACCTTGCTCACTTTTAGCGAACTATTGGTTACACTGTCATCCTCCCGCGCGGTGGGGGAACTGGAGTTAGTGTGGGCCGGGAGGCCACAGATGTCGGACGTATGGATCATTACTATCCCACCCATTTTCACTCGATTTCCACCCTTTTTTCACCCGTTTTTTGCCAGTTTTTTCAACTCGACTTGTGTGGTGAGCCGCTTTTTAAGGGTTAAACACCTTGCTTATCTCCTCCACTTCCTCCATATATTCTAGGTCGAACTCACCTAGTCGTTTTTCTACTGCTCTCCTGTACTCTTCCCTGATCTCCTCCTCCTGTAGCCTCTCCACCCTCCTCACCATTCCACCTTCCTCTCACCTCCCTCCAGCTCTCCTCACTCACTTCTTTTGTATCCTAACTTTAGCTACTACTACATAATGATCAGACAGACCCCCTCCAATACCCCTATACACCCTAGCATCCATCACAGATTTCTTCATTCTTTCATCCACACATATATAATCAATCAGTGACTTTCGTTCCACCACTGTCTTATCCTTCATCATCCACACCACTTTCCATGTGTACCTGTGTATCATTCTGTCTCGGAAGAAGGTGTTGGCTATCCACAACCTCCTCCCCACACATACGTCCACAAGTGCTCTACCATTCCCATTCACCTCTGACGGTACCCCCCACCCTTCCACCACTCCATCAACTTTCCTATTACCCACCTTACCATTCATATCCCCAATCAGAAATATTCTTTCGTTCTCGTCAAACTTATCCAGGCACGCCTCCAAATTCACCCAGAACTCCTCTTTCTCTCTTACAAGTTTATCCTCTGTCAAAACATACACACACACAATCACCCACGTTTGTATTCCTACTTTCATTCTCACCCACACAACCCTTGAACCCACAGACCCATATTCTCTTACACACTCCTTCCATTTGTTACTTACAAACAAACACGCACCTTCTCTCGCTGCTCCCTCACTTATTCCAGCACACACACCCATTCCACACTCCCACTCTCTCACATCTGTACCCTTCCATTTGGTCTCCGTCATTCCACATACATCCAGCCTGGCATTCACTAACACTTCCAGTACCTCTCTCTCTTTTGTGCCATCATTCATGCCACTCATTTTCCATGTACCTATTCTCAGAATGGTCCGTAAGCTTGTCCATAGTCGGTCGGGGTTCGTCAACACAGGGTCCGTCCGCATCCGAGGCTGATTGTTCGTTTGTCGTTTGCTACGTATTTTTTTCAGGGTGGGGGTCACAAGACCACCGACCCAACCTCTTTAGTCGCCTCTTGCGACACGCAGAAGGCACGTGGGGCAGATTCTAATCCCTTACCCCCAGGGTAAAAATGGGAACCCAAGTACATTCAACATTTCACCATAGGCCATTTTTCATAAATTACTTCTTCATGAATATTCTCGAAGTAGCTTGTATGGTTATTGAATACATCTGAATGCAGGGATAGGTTTTGCAGTGTGTTTAACTAAATGGATAGGAATAGGGGCACTAAGCCAAATGATGTAAATAGCCAATAGAACTTCCTTGAACGTAGCCTTCTTTCCGCCACTGATAAAGGTTGTGGCAAAACTAAGGGTCCCGTAGGAATAAGATTTCCTGGTGGTGGAATGACGTGTGGTTGAACATGTAATATAGGGGAATAGAAGATGTTTCAAACCATGGAAGAAAGGAGGCAGTGAGGAGGAATATCTGGCGGCTATACAAACTGCAAAACAAAAAAATTTGTACAAGGCGAGATAAGGATGACAACATAGATGTTGAAGGAGAACAGTGTGTCAGGAATGATAATGGGACAAAAAAATCCGAGATGGTTGGAAGATAGACTACAAACGATTAGCCTATTCAACGTGAAATTACAGTGGAACGGAGAGCAGTCTGTGAACCTGGAGGGAGCTGCACCAAAGGGCAACCCAAGAAAGACGTGGGATCAGACTTTATGGTCTGATCTTGAATCGAAAAACCTGACAAATATGGCAGCTCTGAACAAGGCTGCCTGGAATATGGCCATTAGGACGTGAGACTGGAACCACACTTCATGTGGAGCATTCGGTCTTTAGATTTATGTATATATTTAGGTATATAACTTACACAGCGAGATTTAGAGTACCGCTACATATGGTTGCGCACAGGAGTCTATTATATGATAATTTTCGAATTCATTTTTTTAACCATCATTTCGCGGTGACCATCATATGACGGGAGAGGGAAAATTGGCCAACTGTACGGTGCCCGTCATATGACGGACGCCATTTTGAGGCTATTATGAACGATGAGAGAGAGACCGGGCGTTGGAGGCACAATAGGCGGGCTTCACCCGCTCGCCACGGTCCCGCGGCGTACACTGAAGTCAACCAAACACCTCTCTCACCCATGGGCTCTCTCTCACACGCCAAAAACCTCAAAATTGCCATTAATTTACCGACTTTGACCTTCGGTTGCACGATCGTTGCAAGATAACCAGATGTCGCATAAGGGTGATTCAGTTGTCATTGGAATGCGCTATCATCGTTCTTTCACGGACATATATATAATTGTATTACGCTCTGGCTCTTACTTATGCATGAAAAAGAGCATGGAATGAAGGTCTTTTTTTGTAAACATAGCCTAGCACTACGGTGATATACACACGACCTCCCGCTCTTTGAGAGTTAATCATATTATGGCAGCGCATAATCCCTTACACTCAGATTAAAGAATTAATTAGTTCTTCGAATAATTTGAATCTTTTTTATTACTTGTTTTGGTATCTACAGTATATCTGAACTATAAGTGGATTGGGTACGGCCGAACGGATCAGCATTGGAGGACGTTTGATCAGGTCTCTCACTTCATGTACCAGCATCACAGTCAGTCTTGAGGTCGGTGTGTTGGGTCTCATTCCTTGCCACGGTCTCAGACCTCCCCATTATCACTCAGTGGCTCTCAAGCTTCCAGGAAGCAAGCACATTATCGCTCGTATGCCAATCTCTGCAAAACAATAGTCTTTAGGCTGGCCAGGCCAGCACAATCCCAACGATCAACCAAAGCCCTCAACCGTAGTGGTAATATATTGCCTACCTATCTACCTACCATATATATTAGGGAAAGAACAACATAATTCATATGAACAACTAAATAATGATACACAACACAAAAATACAAACAATGATAAATGATAGTGGTAATAATAACGAGGATGAGTATGTTGACTTGGTAAACCCGAAGGTAATAGCACATGGCATTACCTTCTTTCTATTCCTAAATACAATATTTACATTTAATTATAACCTCTTTTTCCAAGCGAATCATAAATGTTCTTCAATCAGAAGTTCCCCCACGTTCAGTTTGCTTTAACATATTTTTTTGCGGTGTTTTCAGCCCTGGTTCCCCTCCTCTGTTTACACTCTGCATATATTTTCACATTCTTTTTTCATCATGATTTATACTTCGTCTATGCATTCTTTTCTTAATTTTCTCTCCTTTCTCTCCATACTTTGTCATTTATCTGCATGCGTTGCCATGCATTTTACTGTATCGGGTAGAGTATCCAATTTGTATAGGGTGGCCCATATACAGGTAGTATAGTAAATCGATGAATGATTATATGACCCACAAATAATAAATAGTTAGGTCATTAAATATTGTGTCAAATATTCATAAGATACGATACATATCTACAGTAGACGGCGGGTCGTTGGGCAGCTAGGAGCTCTTCCTCGATGGTACCCATGAAAAAGTTCGCAAAAAGAACTCCTAGGGGGCTGCCCATCGCCACACCGTCTATCTGCTTGTACATGTTGCCCCGGGGGCAAAGGAAGGGGGCCTCCTTGGTACATAGCTCCAGTAGTGTTTTCATGGCCTTCTCCGGGATGTCCAGTGTAGGTGTATCAGGGCAATGATAAATTCGACGTAGAATCATGTCAATGGTCTTATCCACTGGCACGTTGGTGAACAGGCTTTCTTCGTCGAGAGAGGCGATTGTGTGGTTGTTGTTACGGGGGGCGTCTCGTAGAATTTCCAAGAAATCGTGGGCTGAGTTAAGGTTGAATTGGCTGGGCACGTAGGGGGTGAGGAGGTTGTTCAGGGCCTTGGCGATCTGGTAGGTGGCAGTGGGGATCTGGGAGATGATGGGGCGGAGGGGGTTCCCAGGTTTGTGTGTTTTGATGGTTCCGTACGCATAACCAGGGGTGTATTCTCCGACGAGTTTTTTAAGGTGGATCCCTCCTTGTTTGGCGTTGATGGCGGTGATGGTGGTGTTGGCAATACGTTTGATTTCGTCGGTTGGGTTGCGGGTGATCTTTTTAAATTTAGTGTTGTCACTTAAGATGACATCCATTTTTCTAAGATATTCCTCCTTGTCACGGATCACGAGGCAGGAAGCTTATCCGCACGACGGATGATGATGTTGGGGTTGTCTCTTAATAGTTTGGCAGCTTGGAAGTGTTGTTTGTTGAGTATTTTGCTATGGTGAGTTCCTCTGGTTTTGGCGGCTTCAGCGAGGAGAGTAGGTTGTAGGGCGGGAGTAGTGGTGACCTTGCCATCCTTCTTGAGTCGTAGGATGTCGTCCAGGAGGATTTCCGTTTCTAGGCGTTTCCGGTGGGGGCCAGGTTTGGAGCTGTAGTGGCAGTTGAGGCCTTTGTTGAGGAGGTCTTCTTCCTCCAGTTTCGTGAAGAACTGGTGAAGGACCAAATAATTGAAAAACGTGAGCTCGCCAACAACCTTCGTAAAGAACGAGATGCTCTTCTACGGATTTGGGAAGACGAAACCCCTCCAGACCACCTCAAAGCCGAAATCAACACAGCCCTCGAACAACTCCTTGAAAAACACAGAAGACAAGCCGAAAACACAACCATAAAAAAGCTTGCCCGTCTTTATGGCGGAAACTTAAAACTACCCAAACCAACAAAAGGATATATAAACCTTACTAACACCATTCTGACCCTGGACCAAGAAGACCTCCTCAACAAAGGCCTCAACTGCCACTACAGCTCCAAACCTGGCCCCCACCAGAAACGCCTAGAAACGGAAATCCTCCTGGACGACATCCTACGACTCAAGAAGGATGGCAAGGTCACCACTACTCCCGCCCTACAACCTACTCTCCACGCTGAAGCCGCCAAAACCAGAGGAACTCACCATAGCAAAATACTCAACAAACAACACTTCCAAGCTGCCAAACTATTAAGAGACAACCCCAACATCATCATCCGTCGTGCGGATAAAGATTCCTGCCTCGTGATCCATGACAAGGAGGAATATCTTAGAAAATTGGACGTCATCTTAAGTGACAACACTAAATTTAAAAAGATCACCCGCAACCCAACCGACAAAATCAAACGTATTGCCAACACCACCATCACCGCCATCAACGCCAAACAAGGAGGGATCCACCTTAAAAAACTTGTCGGAGAATACACCCCTGGTTATGCGTACGGAACCATCAAAACACACAAACCTGGGAACCCCCTCCGCCCCATCATCTCCCAGATCCCCATTGCCACCTACCAGATCGCCAAGGCCCTGAACAACCTCCTCACCCCCTACGTGCCCAGCCAATTCAACCTTAGCTCAGCCCACGATTTCTTGGAAATTCTACGAGACGCCCCCCGTAACAACAACCACACAATCGCCTCTCTCGACGTAGAAAGCCTGTTCACCAACGTGCCAGTGGATAGGACCATTGACATGATTCTACGTCGAATTTATCATTGCCCTGATACACCTACACTGGACATCCCGGAGAAGGCCCTGAAAACACTACTGGAGCTATGTACCAAGGAGGCCCCCTTCCTTTGCCCCCGGGCAACATGTACAAGCAGATAGACGGTGTGGCGATGGGCAGCCCCCTAGGAGTTCTTTTTGCGAACTTTTTCATGGGTACCATCGAGGAAGAGCTCCTAGCTGCCCAACGACCCGCCGTCTACTGTAGATACGTGGATGACATCTTCGTGCAAATCAAGGACCTCCACGAACTACAGGAACTCCAGCGTCGCTTCATGACCTCCTCCGGACTTAACTTCACCTTTGAAAAATCTAACAATGGACAACTCCCCTTCCTCGACATCCTCGTAGCTCTGAACGACCATGGGTTCAAAACCACCGTCTGCATTAAACCTACTAACACAGGACAATGCCTCAACGGCGATAGTGAATGCCCCCGCCGTTATCTTCTATCCTCCATCTCCGCCTATGTTAGGAGAGCCCTCACGCACTGCTCTACCTGGGCCGACACCCACCAGGAACTAGAAAGACTATCCCAAGTTTTAGTAAATAACGGATACTCCAACTCCGACATCTCCAGCACCATCAACCACCATCTTGAACAATGGTACACCCAAAGCCCTCCCAACATTGACCCCCCCAATGAAATTAAGATCTTCTACCGCAATTACATGTCCTCTGAACACAAAAATGACGAGACCGTCTTAAAAGAAATAATCTCCAAGCATGTCCACCCAACCAACCCGGAAAACAAAATCAAATTAATAATTTATTACAAATCCCCCAAGACCTCCAACCTCGTTCTCCGCAACAAACCAGCCTCCACCAAGATAAAGAGCCCGATGACCGACGATCACGTCATTTACCAACATACCTGTAATTATGAGGACTGTGGACCTCATTCCTATATTGGTATGACGCAGACTCGTCTTTCACGACGGTTAACTCTTCACCTTCAGGCTGGAGCCATCAAAGACCACTATCTCACCCCTAACCACCCTCACCTCACACGCAACGAGTTAGAGAAACACACCACCATACTCGATAAAGAAAGTGACCCAAGGAGATTACCTATACTCGAAGCTTTATATATCCAAGCCTTACATCCCAACATCAACAACCAAACTCTGGACCTTCAGATCCTTCCTTCTGCCAAAAGGCACTACCCTACAGGACCTAACACCCCTCCTCGCCCCCCGGTGCCCTTGACGCAGCCCCCCCCCCTACCTCCTTCAGCTTCGTCTTCTGCAGGCGCCACACAACTTAGGCCACGCCCCTCGACACGCAGCCAATCAGCTTCGACCCCACCTACCGACCACCATCCCGCATCCAGTGCGCATGCGTGAAGCGGTTACCCCCTTTCTCTCTCCTAGTTTACCCTTCCACCAATAGCAGACTTTTGCCCCCTGTTTTCCGCCTCCTCTGATCCTCCACCCTCTATATATACCCTTCCTGTTTACCTTTTATATCATTCCTTCCTTACTTGATAATGCTGGTTGTCCAGTGAAACGCGTCGTATATCCTGTATCTTCATGTACTTTAATGTAACCCTGTACCACCATGAATTTTGCTCATCTCCTTCATCTACTTCCTGCCACCCAGCGAAAACTCATCAGAGACCTGGAAACTTTGAATAATAAAATTTCCAACGCAGAAATTGCCATTTCTTTCAACCTCGTATGTATTAACAAAAATTTATTACCTGGCTTTACCAACATATATATATATATATATATATCTATATATATATATATATATATATATATATATATATATAAAACTATTCACAGAAAACACTTAATCTAACATTTGATGGAGTACTAACATGCATACTAAACCCAGCAATAACACATAGAGAGGACGAAAACAGTTTTAATTTGTCACCATCAAAGTTGAAATACAAAGTTTACTCTCTCACGCATATTTACGCTAATTCCATATTCACTAAATGTGCAGCTACACAATTTGCTTATTCAGCGAGTCCTACAAACATTGGAAACTCAGCTATAAAAACCTATGGCGTAATGTGTATCATAATTGAGCTACGAGTATAGCTACTATGTATGTCAAGAGTACAATGAAACTCTTTGCAAACCTGTGTGAGGCACCGTAACACTGTGGTCAGAGTTGGTGAGTGTAAAATACTATGATAGTATTGTTGATTTTCTTTATAAGGATGAAGGAAACAAAAGGCAGAACTGCCTGTGATGAATGCCTCCCCCAGACTTGAAAGAGTGACAGGGCCAACATCAAGGAACATTCGAGCCAAAATGCCTGGACAAATGGAGTTTGAAGCAATTTAAATCATAGGAAGAGGAACAGATGGGTCAGTGAGAGTGCCATAGCTCAGCTGTTGACTAGAAGAAAGGCTGGGAATATCGTTTCACTCTTGGGTTGGAGAGTTGCACAGAGTAGGGGTGGGATTGTGTTGCAAGACAGGTGCTATATACTCAACGTAGAGGGAGTAGTATACACTGAGAGAGCTCAGAGGGTGATTATTGCAATAGCGGTAGAATAGTGAGAGAGATGCAACATGGTAGCGAAGAGAGAGAGAGTGTATGCTAGAAGTGTTTATTTTTTATCATATATCTATAATATAATGGAAGCTAGCCCATTTTTTGTTTTTCTCCGGATTAACTCTTTACAAAGATGGAAAATAGCAGTGGAGATACCATACAGCCCTGCCGTACACCCCTCCTTGACCTTACCCAATCCGTTTTCCATTCACCTAGCCTGAGTTGCAAATATTAGGGTGCCATCTAATGTCTTTCAAATTCAATCACTTATAAGTCCTATGAATATTGTTTGATGAATGCATATTTATACATATTCTTAGAAAATCAACTATTAGGAGTAAGGACTTAGTTCTTGTTTTATACATATACCTATAATCCATAGCTAAAAAACACCTTAGAACAAAATACACCGAAAATGATATATATTTTTTATCGAGCAAGTATCAAGCGCGAGTATTCCTGATTTATGTTATTAATATAATATTAACTATTGACAATAGACATTATTCTGATCGGACATTTGGAAAATGCAACGATGATCTATTATTTTTTTTTTTTTTTTTTTTTTTAAGAGACAATGAACGGAGGAAGGAAAAACACAGATAAAACAAAAAGGTCCATGTGCCTAAAGGCATCCTCCATTCATAAAATGTTTGTAACAACTGGATTTAAACATTTGTTGATTGTAAGTTTGTGGAAAGCAATTCGAGGGAAGTGAATTCCAAAGAGTAGTAGCTCTGGTAAGTAGCTTCTGATAAGCAGAAGTTCTGCATTGTGGAGGAGAAAGTGTAAATTCATGGGCGCTCTCAGCTGCCCTAGTTCTACGGGGAAAGATGTGGAGAGGCGGCACAATTGAAGCAAGTTCCTCGGAACAATTGCTGTGAAAATATCTGTAGAATAATGCAAGGGATGCAACGTTTCTTCGTATGGCTAATGTAGGAAGGTCCTGTGTGATTGCAGGGTTATTGATTAATCTAATAGCTTTATTTTGAATTTTGTCCAACTGCCTCAATGCAACCACTCCACTTCCACCCCACAGAGGTGAACAGTAATCCATCTGAGAGCGCACATGACTTTTATATATTACGGCCAACTGCTCGTCAGTGAAGAATTCTCGAACTCTGTACAGGAGTCCCAGTTTTTTAGAGGCATTCTTAGCAATGCTTCTAACATAATGTGTCCAGCTCAAGTTAGTAGTTAATGTTACACCGAGAATGTCAATACTAGGGGAAGTGGGAATATTTACATCATTAAAAAATATATGGGAGTCAGTGAGATTCTGTCGGTTAGAAAATTGAATGTACTTGGTTTTCTGTGCATTAAAGGAAACTAGATTCTCTTGTCCCCATTCATTAATTCTAGAAAGGTCCTGGTTCAGAGAAATTGCAGTGTTTATTTTTGAATTTATAAGATCGGGTTGGGTGAAAGAATTGGTAAATGTGAAGGAACTGTGGAGTGTTGAGTCATCTGCGTAGGAATGTATTGGATTATGAGTGGTAGATATGAGATCATTGATATGAATGAGGAACAGAGTTGGGGCCAGAACTGATCCCTGGGGAACACCAGCATTTATTGAGTGAAATTGAGAATAAAGGCCATCTACCATTACACGTATTTTTCTGTTATGAAGATAAGAAGAAATTAGTGGAACTAATGATGCAAGGCCGTAGTGTGACATCTTCGACAATAAGGATTGATGCCAGACTCTATCAAATGCCTTTGATATATCCAGTGCTATTGTATGTGTTTCACCATGTTGGTCTGTAGCTTGGTTGATTTGATGCGTAAGAAGGCAAAGAATGTCTGCAGTTGATCGACATCGTCTAAAACCATATTGCCTATCACTGATTAATTTATTATTCTCCAGATGCTTAATTATGTGATTATTTAATATAATTTCAAAAAACTTTGCCAAGAGTGGAAGTTATAGCTATTGGTCTGTAGTTTGATGGATCTGAAGAGGCACCTTTTTTAGGAACTGGATGGATGTTTGCTTCTTTCCAGGGTACTGGGAAGCATGAGGTATGAGTACACAGACGGAAAAATTTTGCCAATACAGGAGCGAGCACCAAGGAGCAATTCTTAAGTACTATTGGAGGAATTTCATCTGGACCAGGAGCCTTATCTACTGAGAGATTCTGCAAAATAGTTTTGACATGTCTGGTGTGGATCTTAAGTGAGGGAATTTCAGGTGAATTAAAATTAAGTACAGGGACATCTTGATTTATGTCATCTAAGGTTGAGTTGGTGGAGAAAATATCTGCAAGAAGGTTAGCTTTACCTCGTGGGTCACTTACAAGATTGCCAGTCGGAGATTTTAATGGTGGAATGGATGTAGCAGTAGTGAAGTTGGATTTGAATGAGTTAAGAGTAGACCAAAATATTTTGTTATCATTTGGATTATTTAGAAGTTTATTTGCCTGCTTATGGAGAAAGTTTGATTTAGTTAGTTTAATACAGTTTTGGCATGATTTCTGATGTTTCTAAAGTAATTAAAGGCTTCATGTGTTTTTGATCTTGTGTATGCATTGTAGGCTATTGCTTTTTGTTCAGTTACTCTAGCACAATTATGGTCAAACCATTTAGGTGAATTAGATCTTTTACTGTACTTTTGATGAGGAATAAAAGTTTCCATTCCAATTTTTACAAAATCTTGTATGTGGCTCAAGGTGGAGTGTGCATCATTAGAAAAGAAAGAGGTCCAGGGAATATCAATAAAGAAACCTTGAAGACCCTCCCAGTCTGCCCTATCGTAATGCCATTTAGTCACCAAAACAGGTTCAGAGTGGGAAGGTGTGGTAGGTGATAGACAGGTGGCCTGTATCAGACAGTGATCAGAAGATCCAAGTGGGGACCTCACTGTAACATCATAATTTTCTGAATTGGTTGTTAAAAATAAGTCCAGTAGGTGGGAATTATGATTAGGATTATCTGGTACACGGGTGGGTTGGTTGACTAGTTGAATGAGATTAAATGAGTCTGCAAATAGCTCACATTCAAGACCAGCATCATCAGTCCTGGCTGAATGAGTGAGCCATTCAACATTATGGACATTAAAATCACCCAACACAGTGATTTCAGAAGAAGCATTTAAGTTGAGGACACTGAGTTGTGAGGACAGAGAATCAAAAAGACTTTGCTCTGGAGGAGCATTTGGGGAACGGTAGATGCAACATATGTATTTAAATTTACCAGCAGAAATTAATTTGTATATAGAATAATCAAAATAGGGACAATTGAAACTAGTAACCTCCTCCAGGGCAATTTCAGATTTTGCGAAGCAACATACACCACCTTTAGGTCTGAAATTTTGGAGCAGTTGATAACCTGGAAAATTAAATCTAGATGTGTCAGATGTGGATGTTACTTGAGTCTCTGTCAAAAAAAAGAGAGTAGGGGATTCTGCTTGAAGAAATTGGTGTACAGAATTGATGTTAGAGTGAAGTCCCCTTATGTTACTAAAGAAATAGCTGTACTGACAAGCAGCTTTGGGACGTTGCAATGCTCTTATTATTATGTTCTATCCAACAACCAACTCTACTCCTAAAATCGATTAATGAAATATTACAAACACATGTGGCAGTCCGTGGATTCGAACCCAGGACGCTCACACCGAAAATCAACACCTTATGCATTGCGCCACGAAGACAGTAATTAATAATATTTTCGATTGTCTGTCTGTCTGTGTGTGTGTGTGTGTGTGTCTGTGTGTCTGTTCTATATGCATGGCCACATTTTTTAAAGTAGAGCGTTCATACTTGGTATGCATAGTAAGGGGGTCCCTAGGCAAGTTTTAGTGAAAATATAAAATTCCCCAGGGTGAAAGGGACGGAGAAAATGGGCGCGAAATTGGAAAAATAGCTTTTGGTTTAAAACAAAATGGCTGTTTGGGGCAGAAGGAGGCCTCCGATCGAAAAGGTGTAAGGAACGAAAGTTGTTCGCAGCCCCCCAAAATGGGGGTACGGATGAGGTCAGATCCAATATCGGAGGTCATTTAGCGGCCGAAATCGAGGTCGCCGTTTAATGAGGCACAGGGAGGTCGAGGCCGGTGATTATGGTAGTAGTAGCATTGTGATGATTGTGGTAGTAGTGATTGATGATGGTGATTATGGTAGTAGTATTGTGATGATTGTGGTAGTAGTGATTGATGATGGTGATTATGGTAGTAGTAGTGGTGGTAGTACCCGGGCAATGCCGGGTACCCCTGCTACTTATATATAAACCTATTGTCATTGCTCAAACATTTAATTTACGACCGACTGACCGTGCACAGTTCGATGATATTGGAAAAACAAAAAAAATATATATTAACCCGTCCAATACCAGCGACGGCTGGGAGCCGTCGGTAGATGAGTCACTTCCCAGTCCCAGCGATGGCTGGGAGCTGTCAGTAATGTACTTTCCTTGTAACTGACTGTATCAGGCTGTGCCTGGTACCACAACCATTTGAGCAGTGCTCTCGATATGGCAACACATCTCAGCTTATATCCAACCCTCTGAAGGGTGGGAGATCCAGTATTCCTTCATCTCTTGAGGTGGAAGGTTGTTCTATCTTGCCATTTTGGCAACATTGCTTGGGCCTGGGGGGGACTATTATTACTGTAACCTCCGGTACAGCAGGGGTTAAGCATAACTTTTATCGATGATTATATGATTTTGTATTTGTTTTGCTACTGTAATATTATAGATCGTACTTTCCTCTACCTATTGAAATTTAATGCATTGTATTAAAAGCAATTCTTGTTGCTCAAATTCTATGTAAAATGAATATTTTGGTTATACCTCGATATTTTTGAATCGCCAAATAACAATCCTTATTTATCTCATATAAAAACAACTTTGATAATAAACACATTCTAATGACGTATTTGGAATGAGCACGAAAGAGACTTTGTATTTCAATGTATACAATAAAACAATTATTGACCAGCATATGTCGAAATTATTACTGTGTACACCTGTTTAAAATGCTTCATATTTCATAATATATAGAATACAATAATGCTCAACATATGACGAAACTATTTATGTGTAAGCTTGAAAAAAAACTATTACAAATTTCTTGTATATCCATTACCTATGTGATAATTTGATCTTATGGAATTATTTGTTTCGGTTTTATAATACTATGGGTATTCTCTATCTTTGAATGTATAATACATTACATGCAGAGGCGATTATTGTGGATTAAAACAGAGCTATAACATAATTATTTGTATCACCTTGCAGTAGCGCGAATAGCGCTTGAGAATGAACAGTAGTAGTAATTCCTTACTCAATAAAGTAAGCGAGGGTGAGAGGGTTGAAATATAGCATCCATATTTCTATAACCATAAACATGATTCAATAAAATGCCTTCAATAACACCAACATTATTGTAGTATATACATTATATCAATGGGTCTGCAATAGTAATAACGTATACATTTATCGAGTTACTGACCCCAAGTTAGGCTAAGAGGGTTTCAACTAAGTATATTAAACGATACGGTACGACTCAGGTATTGTGCACGAAACTGGCATGGTGTCCATATCTTTGAACTGCTGCACAACTACTGCATTGGTTTTTGTTTTTTATTCAATTTCCTTGCCTTCTTTCTCATTAACATATGAGGATTCCATATCTTTATCACAACCATACTTCCCTTTCTACGCTGGTTATTTTGTCTGGCCCATAAATATTATTATAAGTTATTAATTATTGTTATTTTCCCCCACTCTATGAATTATTGTATGTGTTTGTCTGCCTCACGGCGATCTGTGCATTTATTCTATTGCCTTTTCCCAAAATACATTTTGATTTCATGTATACATATATTTTGTTATGTACATGGAGGAGACAAAAGTCAAAGCTTCCCGTAACAAGTGACCCCCCTCCCCCCCCCCCGCTCCAAGATTGAAGGAGTGATAGAGAACCAATATCAAGGTACGTTAGAGGTAATTTAAGTGTGTTGGAAAAAAGGGTGGTGCGCTTGTTAACCCTTTCCGACATATGACGAGATGTTGAGCCTATTGGGGATACTTTAATGCCTTTGTTACCATCAGGGGTATTTAGAAACCTTTAGTTTAGTTACTTCAACCTCTGCAGTTGTCTTTGAGTTAGCTGTGGGCAGAAAACTAATTTTGGAGAGGTAATTGTAAGAGTGAGAGAACTCTATTTCTTATTGTTATTCTGGCAACCTCTGCGTCATATGTGCGTGAAAGGGTTAAGGGAAGTAAGATGAATAGAGGAGGTGTTTGTGAGCGTTATCTGGATTACCTTCCGTGTAGGTGAGGCACAAGTAGAAACAGTGGGGGAAGCCAAGCAAATGAAACAGGAGTTCCAGCAATTCCTTATCACATGCCTATGTGGCCTCCCCTGGGTATTGCCTTGCTCGATTGGCGCCTACAATCTCCCATATACAATGTATGCTTCTTTCCTTCCTTTATCTACAGTATATTTACTTACATACCGTATATATCTTGTTCTTTCTGCTGCAAAAACGAATGTATTATTGACATTAATACACATTCGTTCTTGCTCATAGCTAATTTTAATTTCTCATTAATTTTGTGTATATAGTTTTGTTTCTCTTTACCTGTCCTTGCACATATATTTCACCATAATATTTCTTTCTGTCAAATTATGATATGTTGCCATGCCATTCACCTTACTTTTATTTCCATTTCCAGGGCTTCGTTAGTTTTGTTGTCTGTGTTTTTGTTCAGATTGCACCTGAGTCTAAATCCTTTTATTTTTCTCCTCAGTGCTCAAAATAACCTCTCTCTCTCTCTTTCTCTCTCTCTCTCCTTCCTTTGTTTCTGTGGATTCCAAATTACTGTGTATTATATATATATACCGGTATATACACTGTATATATATATATACAGTATATACTGTATATATATATATATATATATATATATATATATATATATATATATATATATACAGGGTGATTCAGAAATGCATGCATTAAATTGGAGGATGATCTCCTTGGATAATTTTAAACAACAATATATCTATGGTAAAATGTCGAATTATACATATTTTGGCTGTTACAGTACATTTACGATGTTGTATTAATGAGGATGGAAAGTGAAGGGAAACCCGCATAGATTTCCGAAGATATTTTCCACACGTCTTGAGTACAGGAATACAGTGTGTTGCGGGCACATGGGGCCACTTTGAACATTTTCTTTAGCCTGTAGCAAAGAGGAGCACACTGTCGAGATCTGTTATTAATTGTGTATAAAACTCTATGGGAATTTCCCTTCACATTCCACCCTCATTAATACAACATCGTAAATGTATTGTAACAGCCAAACTATGTATTATTCAAAAAATTTACCACACATACATGTACATTGATGTTTAAAATTACCCAAAGAGGCCGTCCTCCAACTTAATGCATGCAATTCTGAATCACCCTGTATATATATATATATATATACTGTATATACTGTATATAATTGATCAAATTAATATGTTATTATATAACTTCAATCTTCATATTAAATTTCTAGTTATATACTGTCTTGATAGCGTAATGCATAGGTGCGCGGAATTTCGGTGTGAGTGTCCTAGGTTCGAGTTCTTGGGAGTGCCACATGTATTTGTTGATTTAATTAACCCTTTCACGCACAGGACGCGATTTGCGCCCTTTATGAGATACTTAAAAGCGTTTGTGACATCAGGGGTGTTTAGAAACCTTAAGTTTAGTTATTTCAACCTCTGCAGTTGTCTTTGAGTGAGCTGTGGGCAGAAAACTATTTTTGGAGAGGTGATTATGAGAGTGAGAGAACTCTATTTCTGAATGCTAAACGGCAACCCCCAGTCCACAGGATAGCGAGAGGGTTAATTGAGTTTAGAAGTGAAGTTGGTTGGTGAAAAACATATAGTTCATGAACATTTGTCTTGCAGTGTCTGAATCATCTTGTCAGTGATGATAATTCTCTCTCTCTCACTCTCTCTCTCTCTCTCCATATATCTGAGAATACTGTACCAGTGTCAGTAGTCAGGGGAAGGGATTCAACACACACACGTCAGTCAAAACTTGATTAAAATAGGGCCCCGACTATACAAGCTCAGGGAGTGGGGAGAACGGGAGTGAAGGCGATGAATCGACAACTAGACTAACTTTATATAATTTGAAGAGGTTTACATAATAAATAACTCTACATAATAAAATCTCAGACCCCAATTGCCTGTAGTAGTTTCCAGTAATATATGTCTTGTGACACCACTTTAAGAGTTAGGAGTGGGGAGAATGCGTAGAGACTGGGGTTAGGTGCAAGAGGAGTGGGTAGTATTGAGTGAAAATCTTGACTAGTTGGAATGGGATAAACGAGTGGGAACATGGGGGAACTGAAGTAATGGTAAGTCGGAAGAGGTTGAGGTGGAGGAGAGGGGTTGGGATGAGAAGGGGTTAGAAGTTTGAAAGGAAAAGTGGGGAGTAGTGAGTGGGAGAATGAGTGAAAAGGTGTTAGCGTGGAGGAGAGGGATTGGGTTTAGAAGTGGGAGCGGAAAAGTAGGGAGTAGTGAGTGAGAAGGGTTTAGGGGTGGGTAAGAGTGGTTGGGATTAGAAGTGTGAGAAAGAAAAGTGGGGAGAAGTGAGTGGAAGAATGAGTGGAAAGGTTTTAGGGTGCGGGAGAGGGATTGTAATTAGAAGTGTGAGAGGGACAGTGTGGAGTAGTGAGTTTGAGAATGAGAGGATAATGAGGAATAGGGTGTAGAAAGGGTGGTAGGTACAGAGAGTCGAGTCAGAGGGGATAAGTTTGACGTAAGGGATTGGGAAACAGGATTAACCCTTTTAGTATCGGTGCCGTCCTTTTATCTGTATGCTGGCTACCTATAGACTATGTTATTCAGTTTAAAAAGGGCCTCTAGCAATTAACAGGCTTCGAATAATCTCACATAGCTCTTTTTACTATCACAGATCCTTCTTAAACTGCATACAATCGTTTAAATATAGCTAGAATATATTTAAAAAGGCATTGCCGGTATACATAAGGGGTATATAAGCAAGATTAACCCTTAATTGGTGGTGCGCAACTTATGTCGTGTGAAATAAATATGGACTATGTGGCGGTTCAGAACTTATGTCGATCGCCATTTTCAGCACGTAATTTTGCTGAGAGAGAGAGAGCTGAGCGGTGGGACGAGCATAGCAACTCTACGACCGCTCACCACCACTGCGGTGGACCTACTGAACTGAATCCCACCCTTCCCTCCCCTCTCACACTCGCTATACAGGGAATTATGTAGGGAAATTACCTAATTACAGGGTTTTTGCACTCGTGTTGCACGATCCTTGCAAGAGAACCAGTGGTCATACAAGGATGGTTCAGGTGTCATTGGAAAGCTCTGTTTACGCCCTTTCAGGGATAGATACTTGTTTTATGGTCTGGGTCTTATTTAGGCATGAAAATGATCACGTAAACAACCCTACTTAGGGTTAAAAAAAAAACGCTGGGCGCTACGGTCAAATAGACTACCTAGCCCGCTAAATAAGGGTTAAGGACCATTTAGGATTTTTTGTTTTATCTGGCTAGTGATAAATAGCCTGCACTTTTGGAAGAACCTGCCTTCGGGCGGGTCATTTTTCTATGAACAAAATGTACATAAATGGTACTCAACTTATAAACTATACAAAGACATATATGAATATGAAATATATTTGTCGCTGAACAGGGAGACTCGTTGTAATATATTAAGATTTAGAACAAACAATAATAAATTACCAATTGTCACAGGTCAATATAATAACACTCCAAGAGAAAATAGAAAATGCACTATCTGTAATCTCAATGTCCTTGGTGATGAATATTATGCAGTGCTTGAATGCTCTAATGAAGAAGTTGTTAGGTATAGAAATGAATATATTCCAAGGTGTTACATGATTAGACCAAACATGCATAAATTCTGTAATAGTAGGAGACAAAATAAAAAATACAATCAAATTTGTCTTTGTTCTTAAAAATAATATTCTCATTATATCGTTAACTCCTTTCAAAGGGTCAATAGGGAATATAATTTAAAGGGAAATTGATGTAGATCTAAATTCTTGTTGGTGTCTCAGTTTATTTCAATTATTATATTCTGTTCATTTACCATTTTTCTCCTCATGCTTAATTAACAGGGTTTATATTGTAATTTGAGTGTTAATGAATATGTGTAAAATAGAAAATGGATAAAATTGTGCTCCATACTGTTTATGTAAAAGTCTGAGCTTAATAAATGTATTATTATTGTTATTATTATTATTATTATTATTATTATTATTATTATTATTATTAATATTATTATTAGGGATATATGAGTTTTATTTTAAAGTTTGATGAATGTCTAGAAAGAAATCTAAAGATCTCACCTTAAAGGGAGTTGGGGAAAGACCCGAGGAGAGGGAGAGATGGATAAATTAACTGAATATGTTATGCCTCACGTATCCGACTCTCCTTTAACCGCCCCCCCCCCCTAAATCTCTCTATCTATCTCTCTCTCTCTCTCTCTCTCTCTCTCTCTCTCATATTATCTGAAGTAAATATGTATTGTGATGTTGCCAATGGTTGCTTCCCTAAAACAATTGCTCCCAACGACGATTTTCCCATTAATTTTATCGAGACTGATATAGGACAAACTTTAAACACACTTCTCTGTAAGTCTCAACTTCACAGCTCTACTTTTGTTGTCTATGTGTATGGAGGAGACATAAGGCAAAGCTGCCTGTAGCAAGTGTCTCCCCCCAAAGTTAAAAGAGTAACAGAAAAACCGTGTTCGGTGTATTGGAAAAAAATTGTGGTGTGCTTGTTTAGTGTAGTGAAATGGATAGGAGGTGGTGTTTGTGAGAGCTAGCTAGATTACTCTATTCTATGCGTAGGTGAGACCAAAACAGTGAGGGACACCAGACAAATGAAGCAAGAGTTCCAGCAATTCCTTTTCACATGCCTATAGGCCTCCCCTGGGTAGTGCCCTTATCGATAGGTGTCTACAATCTCCCCAGATGATGTTCCTAAAGCATTAATATACTTTCCAATACTTTATACTGGTATATCTAGTTTTACTATTCGTAACCAAATCACTAAATTGCTTCAAGAATGTTATCCTCAACTCTCAATATGTTACATTTTAAATTAAGACATTATTCTCTACTTCTTTAAAGTTAAAGGCAAAATCCCCCTTGATCTTCACTAAGTCTACGTGTGACTGGTGTAAGGCGCCGTACATAGGCAAAACTAAGAGGCACATGAGATATCGTATAGCAGAACATAGGGATCGATCTGCCAGATCTGGATCCCGTATCACCAAGCCTCCCTTTTCGGTCATTAGAAATAATTGTTTTCATAACGATCACCCTTTTTCACCCACAATATGCTCATTCATTTTGTGTTCTTGTTTGTTTCTGTTTTGTTCTATGTCCATGGAGGAGACAAAAGGCAGGTTACCTGTAAGGAGTGTCTCCCCCCAAAGGTAAAGAAGTGACAGAGCCAAATTCAAGGGACGTTGGAGTCAAAATGCCTGGATACACAAAGTTTAAAGCAGTCTAAGTCATAGGATGAAGGAAATACTGGTGGAGGGAGAGAGTTCCAGAGTTCACTTGTTGAGTAGAAGAAAGACTGAACAAATTTGCCAATTCTTGGGTTGGAGAGCTGGACAGAATTGGAGTGGGACTGTGTTGAAAGGCAGGTGCCTCGCACCCACCGCAAGTGAATAGGTATACACTGAGAGAGCACTGAAAAACACTGATTGTTGTAATATCGATAGAAGAGTGAAAGAGATGCAACATTGCGGCGTGTAGAAAGAGATTGTAGGGTACTAGTAAGAGGAAGCGAGTTGATGAGGCGAAATGCTTTTGATTCTACTCGTTCGAGAAGTGCGGTATGGGTGGAGCCTCCCCACACATGCGAACAATACTCAATACAGGGGCGCACTGCACCCCGATACAGAGCAAGAAGCGGTGCGGGGATGAAGAACCCATGGAGACAGTTGGCCATACCCAGCTTTTGAGATGCTGTTTAAGCAAGAGTAGTAATATGATCTTTCCAAGAAAGGTTAAAGGAAAAGATGCCCCTAAAATGTTGAGAGAAGATGAAGGATTGAGTTGTGTATTGTTGAAGAATAGGTGATAGTCTTGTGAAAGATTGTGATGGAGAGATAGATGGAGTAACTGGGTCTTGAAGGTGTTGAAAGTAGCAAGATTTGCTCTGCCCCAATCAGAAATAATTTAAAGATCAGAAGATAAGCATTCTATGGCCTCGCCACGTTTGTTTGAGAGTGCTTCCATGCTTGGTTGATGTGAAAAACTAGTTGAATAGTATAAGGTAGAGTCATCAGCATATGAGTGGATAGGACTAGAGGTACAGTTGAGATCATTGATAAATATTAGAAAGATATTTGGAGACAGGACAGAATCCTGAGGAACACTGGAGTTGATAGGTTGAGCAAGTGAACGATGGCCGTCCACAAATGCAGCTATGGAGCATTCTGAAAGGAAACTAGAGGCAGAGTCACAGATAGAGGGATAGAAACCGAAGGAAGGTAGTTTGGAAATTACAGACTTGTGCCAGACTCTATCAAAGGCTTTCGATATGTCTAGAACAATAGAAAAAGTTTCATTGGCAGTAGTTTGTCAGAGTATGATTTCACAGTTATGGAGTACCTCTATACACACTTGTGGTATGAAGCTTATTGCGAGGAGCGCGATAAGCCTTTTCAATGGTTCTCCTAGGCGACAGCGATAAGCCTTTGGAAGAAAGATTTTCATAAACATACAAAACCTGAGCCAACAGGCTGATGAGGCTGCAATTTGGACCAGGAAGAGGCCTACATGGCAACTATTGATACCAAACATCATAATATGTTTACATCTCAAATACACACTCACACTCACACACCTGTATTATCGTGGAGGAGATGGCAGGGCTTTGGGACAGTCCTTGAACCCCAGATACATCCTATGCGTCCCATATGCCATTCTCCTATACGAGTGAGTAACTAGCAAGGTCCTGGAGAAAGCATAAGCTTGCAAGCGAAGATAGATACCAAGGAGAGGAAGGGAAGAGATATTCTACCCTCCTTTCTCACACTCCAGACCCACTTATTCCTAACCTTATAGATTAACATGTGCTATTCTTTCCCTACATATCATTTCTGGGTCCAAATTCTTCACATATGTCTTGTGGTGTAATAATGTTACTTTAAAAGTGAGATATAAGTGATATGACATAATTCCTCCCCTCCCTCCACCTCCCACCTCCCGCACGGGCCTCAGCATACTCACTCTTATGCCCCCGGCCTGTAATGCCTATTTGTACTGTATATCCAACTACTAATCAAAACTACACCACAACCCCTTCCTTTAATGGCGGACATTATATATAATCGAGGATGCAGATAATTATTTCCAACACATTGTTGTGATTTTTGTTCATTTCTGAGAAACTCCATTTTTCGGCCATCTATTCAAACCAGGGTCCTATGGGGATGCTGTGCTCCTCAGGTTGATGCTAAAAAAACGCACTCCATTATATTTAGCAGATCCCATACTTTGGGTCCGTCTCACCCTTGTTTGCATATTTTTTATTAATAAATTACGGATGTGAAAAGTTTGTGTTTGCTGGGTGTTAGATGCGATTCTAAATTGACTTACGAGTAGCATCTCCTCTCCTTGTCTTCTTCAATTGCCTAAGAGATAGGCTTCCTTTGCAAGTGTTATGAAACATTTGCTTGTGACACCACTGATATTAAACCGTTTTATGCATTTATTATGCCACATTTTGAATATTGTTTCCCTGTTTGGATGTCAGCTGCCAACTGTCATCTAAATTTACTTGACAAACCTTGTGTTCTATACCAAAAAATCTTACGTTGTCTCTGGACTTGAAGTAATTGGCGTTGAGTTGGTGTAAATTTTGAGCATTACTACATAATAAAAAACACTAACATTTATGTAAATTATAGAACCAAGATATTGCATATATATATGGAGGTAATACATTCATGTAAATATTTTATGGTCTAGGTGCAGATGAGTTACGGCAATTAAAGGTTTAAGAGTGAATATGAAACTTGTAGCCGTTCTAGTTGTGGCCATTAAGGAGTGTTAGACATTATGGTTTTGGCTGTTTATGAATGGTCATTTTGGTAATTTAGGAATGTGTATGATTTGGTTGGGGCCGTCTAGGAATGAGGCCGTCTAGGAATGAGGCCGTTAAGGAGTGTAGCCATTTTGGTTCTGACCGTTAAGGAGTGTGGCCTTTTTGGTTGTGTTCATTAAGGAGTGTAAGCATTTTGGAGTGTAGCCATTTTGGTTCTGACCCTTGCCGTTTAAGAGTGAGATCATTAAGAAGTGTAGCCTTTTTGGTAGTGACTGTTGGGGAGTGTTGTTGTTTAAGAGTGTGGCCATTAAGGTTGTGACTATTATGGACTGTAGGCGTTTAGGAGAATGGCGATTAGGGTTGTGACCATTAGGAGTCTGGTCGTTATGGTTTTTACCATTTATGAGAGTGGCCATTTTGGTTGTGGCCATTAAGGAGTGTGGCCTTTTTGGTTGTGGCCCTTAAGGAGTGTGGCCATTTCGGTTGTGGCCCTTAAAGAGTGTGGCCATCTTAGTTGTAGCCTTTAACCCGGGAACTGCGGGAAGACTCTTAAGAGTTCCCCCGGCGGACTGCGGGAAGACTCTTAAGAGTCAGAAAGAGAAAAAAAAATCAATTTTAAACATCGAAAAAAAAATATATTTTTATTTTTTTATTTTTTTTATTTTTTTTGCCCCTGGGCCATGCAAAATATCACTCCTCTACCTCCCCTCCTTCCCCACTTTCCTCCCCTCCTTCAGTTATCACCTATTTTCCCTGTTATTCCCTTATTCTGAGGTATATTTTCGTGCTAACATTAGCGAGTTGCAAGCAGGGCCTTGTCATCACTGTTAGCAAGCGAGTGCAAGAGAGAGAGAGAGAGAGTATCGATCGACTGTGTCTCAGTGGCCTTGGGGGAAATTGGCGGGAAAGCAGGTTGCCTCACCCCTACATTATATAACTCGCGGCCTGTATCTCTGATTTTGACCATCCAAACGCTGTTTTCACTCGTTTTATTGTTGTTTCAGGTTAATACCTTTATAATCAACCCATAATAGGCACGTTAGGATAAGTATTAATGCTATATATGGTAAAATGAATATTTTAGTGATGGAAACAGCTCAAATACGTCAGCACAGGGAGAGGCGTCTAATTACCCCCATGCGCACTTCTTAGGTTAAGGAGTGTGACCTATTTGGTTGTGGCCCTAATGATTGTGGCTGTTTTGGTTGTGGCCGCTTAACAGTGTGACCGTTCTAGTTAACCCACTGAACACCAGGCAATATAATATAAATGTTAACCCACTGAACACCAGGCAATATAATATAAATGTACACTCCAGGACCAGCAGGTTGTCAAAAAATAATAATTCCAGAACGCCTGGAATGGCTTAGAAATGAAGGAAAAAAACACCGAAAAACGAAAAACGATACCCTTGGTCATTAAGGGGTCATACAGGGTGCCCGAAAGTCGAAATTAACATGGGGAAATGGGTAGGCAAAAACATGCAAAAATATGTTTTTGCACGCTCACGCGCACGCGGCTGGACTTAGAGGAATTTCAACCATCGGCATCTAGGTGCCATAGAACCGGAGTAATTAACCCAAACCATACCGTAGGATACAGTAATAAAAGCCCCTGCAGTCCCAACCACTGTGGCAAAAATGGCAGGAGAGACCACCTTTTCACCTCAAGAGATGGAGCAAGACTGGCCCAGTCACCCTTCAGCAGGTCTTATATAAGCTGAGAAGTGTTGCCAGACCGGTAGCAGTGCTTAAACAGTTGTGTTACCAACTACAGGGTTGTACAGGCAGTTACAAGGAAAGTACATTACTGACGAATATAGTTGGGCCTGGGACTGGGGAGTTACTTATCTACTGACGAATATACTCGGGCCTGGGGAAGTAAGGGTTAACCGCGACGCACCCTATGCGGCTCTTGGGTTTAGCGTTACATACATTGCCGACGCATAAGGTGCGTCTCTGGTACTCGAGGGGTTAAGGCATTTTTTTTTGAGGCCTTTTAAAGGTCTGGCTATATTGGTTTTGTTTATTAACCCTCAATTCGCGGTGACCGTCATGTGACGGGAGAGAGAAAATTGGCCATCTGTATGGTGCCCGTCAAAGCGACTCGCTAGTGTAGTGACTAGCGTCTAGGACTTCCGCCCAGAAGGTCCCAGGATCGTGCCCACACTCGGTGCATTAAAATTTGTTCACAAGCACTGAGTCGTTACGTCCCTCATGAGCAAGGGGATGGGGTAGTAGTACAGGACCCCAATGGAAATATGCCTAATCGACCTTATTGGGCTATCCTTAGCTGGCTTACCATGCACTAGCTTTAAGAACTATTATTATTATAATTACTATTATTATTATTATTATTATTATGGACGCCATTTTGAGGCTATTATATACGATGAGAGAGAGAGACCAGGAATTGCAGGGACGATAGGCGGGTTTGATCCGCTCGCTACGGTCCCGTGGCTTATGTCGGTGTTCGAACCTGGGTAAGAGTATAACAATAATTAATATACGAGTATATTTGACAATGAAACAGAACAAAGGAACGTACACAGTAAAAACTGAAATATAACCAATCAAATTAGCGTGCAAAACTTTCTGATAAATACAACGAGTATTATCGAGGAAACCTAGAAAGGCAAAAAATACAGCAAATTAGATAAGTTGCACTGAGAAAAATATGAAAACTAGAGAACACTGAAGGCAGGAAAAAAGAGTTTGACAATAAATGATGAGGAAAATATATCAATTAGATGCAGAGAAAGAGAGAGAGAGAGAGAGAGAGAGAGAGAGAGAGAGAGAGAGAAGGAGAGAGGAATAGAGAGAGATGAAGTACATTAATGAATAATCAAGCAATGAAGAACGAAGGGTGAAAGATTTGAAGGGAAAGGGAAATAATGATAAAACAAGGAAAGGGAGGCAGACTGGGAGGATAAAGAAGGGAGGGAGGCAGACAGGGAGGATAAAAAAAGGAGGGAGGTAGACAGGGAGGATAAAGAAAGGAGGGAGGTAGACGGGGAGGATAAAGAAGGGAGGGAGGTAGACAGGGAGGATAAAGAAAGGAGGGAGGTAGACGGGGAGGATAAAGAAGGGAGGGAGGTAGACAGGGAGGATAATGAAAGGAGGGAGGTAGACAAGGAGGATAAAGAAGGGAGGGAGGTAGACAGGGAGGATAATGAAAGGAGGGAGGCAAACAAGGAGGATAAAGAAGGGAGGGAGGTGGACAGGGAGGATAAAGAAGGGAGGGAGGGTACAGGGAGGTAAAGAAGGAGGATAAGAGGAGGGAGGTGGGACAGGGAGGTAAGAAGGGAGGGAGGTGGACAGGGAGTATAAGAAGAAGGTAGGGAGGGGGACAGGGAGGATAAAGTAGGGAGGGAGGTGGACAGGGAGGGTAAAGAAGGGAGGGAGGTGGACAGGGAGAATAAAGAAGGGAGGAAGGTGGACAGGGAGGGTAAAGAAGGGAGGGGGGTGGACAGGGAGGATAAAGAAGGGAGGGAGGTGGACAGGGAGGATAAAGTAGGGAGGGAGGTGGACAGGGAGGGTAAAGAAGGGAGGGGGGTGGACAGGGAGGATAAAGAAGGGAGGGAGGTGGACAGGGAGGATAAAGTAGGGAGGGAGGTGGACAGGGAGGGTAAAGAAGGGAGGGAGGTGGACAGGGAGGATAAAGAAGGGAGGGAGGTGGACAGGGAGGATAAAGAAGGGAGGGAGGTGGACAGGGAGGGAGGTGGACAGGGAGGGTAAAGAAGGGAGGGGGGTGGACAGGGAGGATAAAGAAGGTAGGGAGGTGGACAGGGAGGATAAAGTAGGGAGGGAGGTGGACAGGGAGGGTAAAGAAGGGAGGGAGGTGGACAGGGAGGATAAAGAAGGGAGGGAGGGAGGTGGACAGGGAGGGTAAAGAAGGGAGGGGGGTGGACAGGGAGGATAAAGAAGGGAGGGAGGTGGACAGGGAGGATAAAGAAGGGAGGGGGGGGGACAGGGAGGATAAAGAAGGGAGGGAGGTGGACAGGGAGGATAAAGAAGGGAGGGAGGTGGACAGGGAGGATAAAGAAGGGAGGGGGGTGGACAGGGAGGGTAAAGAAGGGAGGGAGGTGGACAGGGAGAGTAATGAAGGGAGGGAGGTGGACAGGAGGATAAAGAAGGAGGGGGGGTGGACAGGGAAGATAAAGAAGGGAGGGAGGTGGACAGGGAGGATAAAGAAGGGAGGGAGGGAGGTGGACAGGGAGGGTAAAGAAGGGAGGGAGGTGGACAGGGAGTATAAAGAAGGGAGGGGGTGGACAGGGAGGATAAAGAAGGGAGGGAGGTGGACAGGGAGGGTAAAGAAGGGAGGGGGGTGGACAGGGAGGATAAAGAAGGGAGGGAGGTGGACAGGGAGGGTAAAGAAGGGAGGGGAGGTGGACAGGGGAGGATAAAGAAGGGAGGGAGGTGGACAGGGAGGATAAAGAAGGGAGGGAGGTGGACAGGGAGGATAAAGAAGGTAGGGAGGTGGACAGGGAGGATAAAGAAGGGAGGGCGGTGGACAGGGAGGAAAAAGAAGGGAGAGAGCTGGACAGGGAGGATAAAGAAGGGAGGGAGGTGGACAGGAAGATAAAGAAGGGAGGGAGGTGGACAGGGAGGAAAAAAAGAAGGGAGAGGTGGACAGGGAGGATAAAGAAGGGAGGGAGTGGGGAGGGACGGGAGGGAGGTGGACAGGGAAGATAAAGAAGGTAGGGAGGTGGACAGGGAGGATAAAGAAGGGAGGGAGGTGGACAGGGAGGGTAAAGAAGGGAGGGAGGTGGACAGGGAGGGTAAAGAAGGGAGGGAGGTGGACAGGGAGGATAAAGAAGGGAGGGAGGTGGACAGGGAGGGTAAAGAAGGGAGGGAGGTGGACAGGGAGGATAAAGAAGGGAGGGAGGTGGACAGGGAGGATAAAGAAGGGAGGGAGGTGGACAGGGAGGGTAAAGAAGGGAGGGAGGTGGACAGGGAGGATAAAGAAGGGAGGGAGGTGGACAGGGAGGGAGGTGGACAGGGAAGATAAAGAAGGTAGGGAGGTGGACAGGGAGGATAAAGAAGGGAGGGAGGTGGACAGGGAGGGAGGTGGACAGGGAAGATAAAGAAGGTAGGGAGGTGGACAGGGAGGATAAAGAAGGGAGGGAGGTGGACAGGGAGGATAAAGAAGGGAGGGAGGTGGACAGGGAGGATAAAGAAGGGAGGGAGGTGGACAGGGAGGATAAGGTAGGGAGGGAGGTGGACAGGGAAGATAAAGAAGGGAGGGAGGTGGACAGGGAGGGTAAAGAAGGGAGGGAGGTGGACAGGGAGGATAAAGAAGTGAGGGGGGGTGGACAGGGAGGGTAAAGAAGGGAGGGGGGTGGACAGGGAGGATAAAGAAGGGAGGGAGGTGGACAGGGAGGGTAAAGAAGGGAGGGAGGTGGACAGGGAGGATAAAGAAGGGAGGGAGGTGGACAGGGAGGATAAAGAAGGGAGGGAGGTGGACAGGGAGGATAAAGAAGGGAGGGAGGTGGACAGGGAGGGTAAAGAAGGGAGGGAGGTGGACAGGGAGGATAAAGAAGGGAGGGAGGTGGACAGGGAGGATAAAGAAGGGAGGGAGGTGGACAGGGAGGGTAAAGAAGGGAGGGAGGTGGACAGGGAGGATAAAGAAGGGAGGGACGTGGACAGGGAGGGAGGTGGACAGGGAAGATAAAGAAGGTAGGGAGGTGGACAGGGAGGATAAAGAAGGGAGGGAGGTGGACAGGGAGGATAAAGAAGGGAGGGAGGTGGACAGGGAGGGAGGTGGACAGGGAGGGTAAAGAAGGGAGGGGGGTGGACAGGGAGGATAAAGAAGGGAGGGAGGTGGACAGGGAGGATAAAGTAGGGAGGGAGGTGGACAGGGAGGGTAAAGAAGGGAGGGGGGTGGACAGGGAGGATAAAGAAGGGAGGCAGGTGGAGAGGGAGGAAAAAGTAGGGAGGGAGTGGACAGGGAGGGTAAAGAAGGGAGGGAGGTGGACAGGGAGGATAAAGAAGGGAGGGAGGTGGAGGACAGGGAGGATAAAGAAGGGAGGGAGGTGGACAGGGGAGGGAGGTGGACAGGGAGGGTTAAAGAAGGGAGAGGGGTGGACATGGAGGATAAAGAAGGTAGGGAGGTGGACAGGGAGGATAAAGTAGGGAGGGAGGTGGACAGGGAGGGTAAAGAAGGGAGGGAGGTGGACAGGGAGGATAAAGAAGGGAGGGAGGTGGACAGGGAGGGAGGTGGACAGGGAGGGTAAAGAAGGGAGGGGGGTGGACAGGGAGGATAAAGAAGGGAGGGAGGTGGACAGGGAGGATAAAGAAGGGAGGGGGGTGGACAGGGAGGATAAAGAAGGGAGGGAGGTGGACAGGGAGGATAAAGAAGGGAGGGAGGTGGACAGGGAGGATAAAGAAGGGAGGGGGGTGGACAGGGAGGATAAAGAAGGGAGGGAGGTGGACAGGGAGGGTAAAGAAGGGAGGGAGGGGGAAAGGGAGGATAAAGAAGGGAGGGGGGTGGACAGGGAGGGTAAAGAAGGGAGGGAGGTGGACAGGGAGGGTAAAGAAGGGAGGGAGGTGGACAGGGAGGATAAAGAAGGGGGGGGGGTGGTCAGGGAGGATAAAGAAGGGAGGGAGGTGGGACAGGGAGGATAAATAAGGGAGGGGGGTGGAGAGGGAGGAAAAAGAAGGGAGGGAGGTGGACAGGGAGGATAAAGAAGGGAGGGAGGTGGACAGGGAGGATAAAGAAGGGAGGGGGGTGGACAGGGAGGATAAAGAAGGGAGGGAGGTGGACAGGGAGGGTAAAGAAGGGAGGGAGGTGGACAGGGAGGATAAAGAAGGGAGGGAGGTGAACAGAAAGGATAAAGAAGGGAGGGGGGTGGACAGGGAGGATAAAGAAGGGAGGGAGGTGGACAGGGAGGATAAAGAAGGGAGGTACGTGGACAGGGAGGATAAAGAAGGTAGGGAGGTGGACAGGGAGGATATAGAAGGGAGGGGGGTGGACAGGGAGGGTAAAGAAGGGAGGGAGGTGGACAGGGAGGATAAAGAAGGGAGGGAGGTGGACAGGGAAGATAAAGAAGGTAGGGAGGTGGACAGGGAGGATAAAGAAGGGAGGGAGGTGGACAGGGAGGATAAAGAAGGGAGGGAGGTGGACAGGGAGGGAGGTGGACAGGGAAGATAAAGAAGGTAGGGAGGTGGACAGGGAGGATAAAGAAGGGAGGGAGGTGGACAGGGAGGATAAAGAAGGGAGGGAGGTGGACAGGGAGGGTAAAGAAGGGAGGGAGGTGGACAGGGAGGGTAAAGAAGGGAGGGAGGTGGACAGGGAGGATAAAGAAGGGAGGGAGGTGGACAGGGAGGGTAAAGAAGGGAGGGAGGTGGACAGGGAGGATAAAGAAGGGAGGGAGGTGGACAGGGAGGGTAAAGAAGGGAGGGAGGTGGACAGGGAGGGTAAAGCAGGGAGGGAGGTTGGACAGGGAGGATAAAGAAGGGAGGGAGGTGGACAGGGAGGGAGGTGGACAGGGAAGATAAAGAAGGTAGGGAGGTGGACAGGGAGGATAAAGAAGGGAGGGAGGTGGACAGGGAGGATAAAGAAGGGAGGGAGGTGGACAGGGAGGGAGGTGGACAGGGAAGATAAAGAAGGTAGGGAGGTGGACAGGGAGGATAAAGAAGGGAGGGAGGTGGACAGGGAGGATAAAGAAGGGAGGGAGGTGGACAGGGAGGATAAAGAAGGGAGGGAGGTGGACAGGGAGGATAAAGTAGGGAGGGAGGTGGACAGGGAAGATAAAGAAGGGAGGGAGGTGGACAGGGAGGGTAAAGAAGGGAGGGAGGTGGACAGGGAGGATAAAGAAGGGAGGGGGGTGGACAGGGAGGGTAAAGAAGGGAGGGGGGTGGACAGGGAGGATAAAGAAGGGAGGGAGGTGGACAGGGAGGGTAAAGAAGGGAGGGAGGTGGACAGGGAGGATAAAGAAGGGAGGGAGGTGGACAGGGAGGATAAAGAAGGGAGGGAGGTGGACAGGGAGGATAAAGAAGGGAGGGAGGTGGACAGGGAGGGTAAAGAAGGGAGGGAGGTGGACTGGGAGGTAAAGAAGGGAGGGAGGTGGACAGGGAGGATAAAGAAGGGAGGGAGGTGGACAGGGAGGGTAAAGAAGGGAGGGAGGTGGACAGGGAGGATAAAGAAGGGAGGGAGGTGGACAGGGAAGATAAAGAAGGTAGGGAGGTGGACAGGGAGGATAAAGAAGGGAGGGAGGTGGACAGGGATGATAAAGAAGGGAGGGAGGTGGACAGGGAGGATAAAGAAGGGAGGGAGGTGGACAGGGAAGATAAAGAAGGGAGGGAGGTGGACAGGGAGGATAAAGGGAGGGAGGCAGACAGGAGGATAAAGAAGGGAGGGAGGTGGAAAGGGAGGATCAAGAAGGGAGGGAGGTGGACAGGGAGGATATAGAAGGGAGGGAGGTGGACAGGGAGGATAAAGAAGATAGGGAGTTGGACAGGGAGGGTAAAGAAGGGAGGGTGGGGGACAGGGAGGATGAAGAAGGGAGGGAGGTGGACAGGGAGGATAAAGAAGGGAGGGAGGTGGACAGGGAGGATATAGAAGATAGGGAGGTGGACAGGGAGGATAAAGAAGGGAGGGAGATGGACAGGGAGGATAAAGAAGGAAGGGATGATACAGAAGGGAGGATAAAGAAGGGAGGGAGGTGGACAGGGAGGATAAACAAGACAAATCAAGTGAGCAGAGAAAACGAAATTCAAACATAATTATATATTCAAGTTTATCCCTAACAGTCGGGTCCAGAAACCTAGCCTCCGTAGTTGGTCTTAAGAATAACTTTGATGGAGGCTATTATGACTAATTGGTCTTTATAGGCAGCACCAAAGTCTGTCCTACGGTAGAATTAAGATAGTAATACATCAGCCATTTTCTGAACCACCTTGTCCCTCATGTTTAGCATATTAGTTTTGAGATTATAATACGTTCGTTCCGTTAGTTTGGCGATTTTCCGACCTTTCACCTCATTTGTTGTCAATATTAAGACCTTTCGTGCCATTAGGGGCCGACTTTTTTCCTGGCGAGCGATAGTGAGCCTGTAAATTTTGATGAAACCGGCCATCGGCAGGAACATTTTTCTACCGAAAAATGTACAAATTTATCTTGAAAGGGGGTTTACGGGTAGTACGTTTTTTTTTTTAAATCTTCATGGAGGTCTGGCGAGGAAACTTAAAAGTAAATTGATAAATACATATATAGAGCAAAAAAAAAGCACTACCCCCTTAACCACAGATTATATATACCGTAGGTATCACTATCTGGAATTTGTCAGCCAATTCAATAATGTTTTCTCTGGTATGTTTGGTTATAATGGTGGATGTTATGAGGGTGGAAGCTGGGTGATCTTTGCTTCAGTGGTTAACATCAAAACAAGTAATATTGCAACACATTTCTTTTGACCGTCATTGCTGCTTTGAGATGCAGAGAAGCGACATGACCCACAGGGAGCAATAACAGGTTATGTATTTTAGCAGGCAAAGCTCTCCAGTTTTGCTTTAAGGGGGAGGTAGTTACTTTTTCTGGATTCCAATCTCCTTTATTTTTTGCACCATTAGTTTTGAGATAAAAAGACGTTCGCCCCATAAGTTTGTAAATTTTGAGACCTTTTGTACCATTTCTTAGTCAATAGTAAGACCTTTAGAGCCATTTAGGTGTTGATATTTTTCCTGGAGAGCGATTGACTGGGAGAACGTGTACGGGCACTGGTGTTGAAGTTGAGTCAGAGTTCTTAACTCTCATGCCTCTTACACTGGCATTATATAAAGTTCAATTTTCAGTAACTTTGGGCACTATGTTCTTCATCACTCTGGGCTTGCATCTGGCCCAAATAACCTCAATAAACGCCCGGCAAGATCAACTCTCCTGCGGGGTCTCCGGCTGGTCCTTCGCCTTTCACTCACTTCGTACCTGTGTGGGATAACTAATTCATCCCCTACTGATGAAGAAAACAGAGTTGTTCCCGGTGTTGGAGGTAAACTAGTTTGTTAGTCAGGGCTCGTAAACCGATACAATCTTGTCTTATTTCGTCCTTAGGGCTGGATAAAAAGACGGGAACAAGTTGAGTGTTGAGGGACGGGTCAAGAACTAAGGGGGTGTCTTTAGCACAAGTACTATGTTGATGAGCAACTTTGGCCAAATATAGTAACTCCTTTCTATCCTAGGACTACTTGGTAGAGATCCAAAAATAGGATAAAAGCCAGCAAGCTGTATGTTTGCTGATAGTGTGGCTGGCGGAGGTAGTGTCTCTTCTGGCTGAGATGTCTGGTGTAGGGAGACTCCGGGCATGAAGGACACGGCAGGTGATGAGGTTTTGTTTGGGGTTGTTGGGTAAGATGCACTATTTATTAGTGGCCCCTCCATCATTGACGATATGCTTATTAACCCGGTAATGGCGAGGGGGGGGGGTATTGAACTAGCTCCCCATGGGCGAGCATATAGGCTCCATTCAGGCCTATAATCGTCATTTTACGATAAATGTAGTTCTTACGTATTCATATGAGCCCTATTTTACCTTCCACTATGAAGATAGTAAACTGTAACAACCAATTTTAAAACTAGTGACAAATATCATTTGTCTGGTCCCAAAAATCGCGAATTTAGATGGACCAGCCCATTCATGAATTATGGAGAAAATTGAGGCAACCCAAAGGAGTACAAAGGAGTACAAAGGAGTACAAAGGAGTACAAAGGCCTCCACGAGGCCTCAAGCCACACTGAGCCTACTCATACACACACTCTGTCATGTAACACACCCGCTAGGGCCCACGTTAAGCACATCCCTCCACACAGTTGCTAATGTTAGAACAAAAAAATATACCAACGAATTTAGGGAATAACAGGGGAAACTGTGGTGATAATTGAAGGGGGAGGGGAAAGAGAGGAAGGAGGGGATGTGGAGGAGGTATAGGGAAAAAAAAAAAAAAAAAAAAATTGTTTAGTGATACTGGGGCTGTTTAAATGTTTTTTTTAGGCCTCCCTCTTAAGAGCTTTGCCGCCGTCACCAGTAAAAACCCTTCTTTTAAGAGCTTTGCCGCCATTTACGGGTTAATATAATAGCCTCCATTCAAGCGCCCGCGGTAGCCAGTTTGAATCTACTGCCACGGGGAAGAACGGAGTATCCGTCATAAGGGTAACGCTTATTCTCTCATGGAATCGTCTTACGATTGGGTAGTCTCTACGAAAAAACCTTCGTAAAATATAAAAAAGAAAAAAATACTTAATAATTGTTTACTATAGCTTTCCATCTCATGGATTTCTTGTGTGGGGTTCCTTGCCGCTGCTCCCCGAGCCGTCATTCTTTCTTCCTCTTCCCGCGGTCGTCCCGAGTGGTTGGGTGACCGTCGTGCTCCGCGTTCATGTCTTCAGTTTGCTCCTTCTAGTGAGTCCTTACTCATTTGTATATATCTGAGTTGTATTGAACAAGGTTTTAGATTAGCTAGCACAGGCTACCCCATTGGTACGCCCGCAGGAAGTGTTAAAATAGGGTACTTTGTACAGGTATTGTACCTTGTATTGAGTATTGTTCACATTTGTGGGGAGGTTCCTCTCACACTGCTCTCCTAGACAAAGTTGAAAGGAAGGCCTTTCGTATCATTAACTCCCGTCCACTCACCAACTCTCTGCCAATCTCTCTCTCTCCGCAGCAATTGTTGCATCCTCTCTCGCTATTCTATCGCTACTATAGATAATCAGTGTATCCTCAGAGCTATCTCAGTGCATTACCACCTCCTTTACGTAGGGCACGTGGTACCGTCTTGCAACTCAATCCCACCCCCGACTCTGTGCAACTCTCCAACCCAAGAGTTGAAACCCCGGGTTTTTTTGAACTCTCAAACTTTCTTCTACTCAACAGCTGAGCTCTGGAACTCTCTCCCCAGAAATCAGTCGTCCCTCTTCCTATGACTTAAATTGCTTCAAACTCTGTGTGTCCAGGCATTTTGGCTCGAACGTCCCTTGATTTTGTCCCTGTCACTCTTTCAACTATGGGGGAGGCACTCGCTATAGGCAGTTATGCCTTTTGCCTCCCTCAATCACATAGAAAAAAAAAAAAAAAAAAAAAAAAAGGTGCTTCGTGTCCACCAGGATCTGCGCATCATGTATTTTTTATGTTATTGTCATATGCGCCTTAGCTTTTGCTTAACTAATTAGTTAGGAGGCTACTTCAATGCAGGATTATGCGTTCAGGCCGCTCTATTATGAGGCAGTTGCATTATTGTTGTTAGAAGACGCTCTGGTTTAAGGGTGCCACACGTGTGTGTGGAACCTTCCAGAGTCCGCGGTCTGAGCGTGGGCCCCTCTCGTGGGCCTCATCACCATGTGCTGCTGCTGCTGGGTCTTCAGGGGTTGGAGAGCTGGCCGTTTTCTGCTGTTTCTACAAGCCTCGTGGCCAGCCTCAGGTAGAGGTCTCCGGGTAAGGCTAGGGAGAGGTCATTATTTGATGAATAATATTATTCCATGTATGTCATAGCCTAATGTGTTGCACTGAAGTTTTCATTGTGAGATTTACATGTTTAGAGGGAATCAGGAGACGTACTGTGGTGTGGGTTTTTTTGGGGGTGTCGACTTTCACAGATGAAGTCAAAACCTCTGAAAATTTGGTTCGTTTTTTCCGGCGGGCTTTTCGAAGCCAGCTTCCCGTTTCTCAATCCTGTGGACGAGTAAGGAACTTACCAAATGGTCCCGGTATGTGAGTCAGCTAAACCATGAACTTCCCCGGCGGCGAGATGCGATTTCCTCCCAGGGAATAAACTCGGCCCGCCGAGGTGAACTCGCCCCTGACCGATAGCCTCACGCGGGCAACTAGTCCGCCTGGAGCACAGTTCATTGGTAAACTCTGACTAAATAGTCAAGAATTACAAGATTGCGTAGATCTTTTACTATCTCTCTAGTCCAAACTAGTCATTGATAGTTAAAACGCTTAAGGGTCGTCCAAGGGCAACCAGTGACACCGTTTGGTCACAGGTAAGCAGTTCAAAGAATCAGAGAAACTTAATAGCTTCTCTCGGAGTCGAAGTCCAGAGGGAAGGGTAGAGTTAGCAGTGGCGTTGAGCTAATTTTCCGGCGGACAGTGAGGTAGAATGTGGTAACAACTCTCAGGTTATCCTTGATGAACATTGATTCCTGGAAATGTCTATTTCCAGATAACAAACACTTCAGTAGGCAGGTACCGGCGGCTAGTTGGTGTGAGCCGATTGACGGCACAGGGGGGGTCCTAACTCCATCATTCCTCGGTTTTGACTTATGCGCTACTCCATACCAATGTTCTCTCTACTCAGTTTTTGCACACAAATTATGTATAAAATGCGTTAAGTGCCTGGCGTCGTTCACGGAGGAGTTATGGGTGTCGAAGAGATGTGCCGTGTGCTCAGGAACTATAGAGCCGGCGCTCTTCGACAAGAGATGGACCTTTCATGACTTGACGGTTTAAAAGAGAATCAAAAACTCTATTTAATGGGTGACACAAAAGACGTTAGGCCCATTAACGCTTTTACACTGTGATTATGAGGCCTCTCGGTGGGATCATCTAGTAAATAAAATCTCCTTTACTATAATGCAACTCGGCCAAGTCAACCGAAACCAAATATTCGAAAAACTAAAGTCTTATCTAAAGCACTGGTGAGTAGTGATAGTAGCGGACAGTGGAGAGTCGCCGAGGAGGACCCGCCCTGAGCCGGGTCAAAGAGAACACCGGTACCCTTCCCCGAGTATAAAGTCTCGGTCGAGGATCAACGGTCCTCCCATAGACAATCCCGTCATTCTTCAGTTGAATCATCTAGGTCGACGAAAATGACAGAGGGAGTATTCAGATTCTTCGACAAAAAACAAATCTAGTTCAGGACATAGTTAGTACAGGACATTAAACAGTGCCCGCACCGGATGTCACCCCCGAAGCCGCGGTCACCAGCCTACGCCGGGACGCCCGGGCCAACTTCACCATCCGCCTCTACCTCCACATTACAAAGATCGGAGGTTTAGGAGGCGGAGTTGGGGACTGAGTCGAGTTCCTAGGGATGTGAATAGTCAGTCCTGAGTGAACCACATAACTTTACATTTGCTATACCTACGAGTAATCTATGTAGACACGTAGAGTAGAAGCCCACAGATTGTGTCGAATAGGGTCGAGTAGCCGAGAGACATATGGGGGCTCACAAACTTGCTTCCACGTGCAAAGGTATGAGACTATCCAGGTTATTTAACGGACTCCCAACCACCAGACGGACAGGATCCGGGGGAGTATGAAGACAAGCACCCTCACAGCTAAACACTCTAGTGATAATCAGGCCATGACAGGGAAAATCCTAACTTAGGACACACTCCCCTCGGTCTGTCCCAGATCAAATTTGGCCACCGGATTAATCAGGTATCCTGGAAAAACGGCAACAAACACAAGAAGTGATAGGACTTACCCGGAGAGCGGTGAGGACATTGATCTGTCCTCGGCTCAACAATATGAACAATGAGGAAGAAATCTGAAGGGAGCTTCTCAATTCCTCTAAGGGGGTTGCACAGGTAAATGTGTGACTACAGACGAACTGAAGGATATTTTACATAAAATTATGCAACAATAAGATGCGTTCCTACTACCTCAAAGGTCCTGCGACCAGTACCCTAGGTAGCTCCCCCAATTGACTCCACGGTAAGACCTTTAGAAAACTACCAGCAATTAAATCTCCCCAAGCTTCTTTGCGTCCACGTAACTTAAATCCGGACATCAGCCACGGCATGTAGCTACGACAGTGCCTGCCTCCTTGACTACCT